>JAQIXV010000130.1:0-87037 GCA_034700625.1 Tectocepheus velatus
AGAGAGAGAGAGAGAGACAACTAATAAATAAATAAATTTAGAGAAACAGCGCCTCACTATTAGTCACTATTAGATAATAAAATTTTTGGTTCAGAATTATCTCTGGAAACCCAATACCAAGAAAAGTATATTTCCACTCAATAAGTGATTCTGTTTTTTCTCTCTCCACCAAAAATTATGCTGTCCTTGTGTTGAACAGTACTCTAGATGTTTGTATTAGAGACCAACAGATATGTCTATTCATCCAATTTGTTCGTTAATTATGTCATAAAAGAAGTCTTATTGAGACATATTTTTAGCCAAAATTTATTTATTAACACTTTTTCTGATACCGAAAGACATTCTTTCGTTTGATATCCGATAAAATAATTAAATGTTTAGTAAATTATAATTTTGTTGAATAAATGAAATATTTTCGTCGGTTTTTGTTATTCTTTTGTTGTATTTGTTGTCAACCTTTCGGCGAATGTTATAGTTATCCGGAAATACATTTGGGAGAAGTCGATCTCAGCTCAAATCCCAAGTGTGAGGCCAAAATGCAGCCCTACCTCAACAGGTGTACCAACAAATACCGATATAACGTACAGAAGGCTATGGAAAGAGCTAACAATAATGAGAGCTCAGAATTGGTTCGTCGGGTGACCTGTTGTGGCATTTGGACCGCAAAACATTGTATGTCGAGAGCGGCCAGAAGTCAACCCGAATGTGATATAAAAGAGGCAAGGGCATTTGAAAAATTGCCGATCGACAGCGACGCTATCGCAGTGATGAATAGGCAGTGTCGGGGGCTCTACCTTACTTCTAGACAGTGCTCAGCCGCGGTTTCAGTCGATTACATTTCGTTTGAAATCCTATTTTTAAGTTTACTTTTCTATGTTTTTATAGTCAGAAGACTTGGCATTTGATGCCTTTCTTTTAATAGAGAGGAACAGACTGTTTATATTCATTAGTCATATAATCACTTATTCTGTTATTTTTTCAATTGATTGGAATTTTTTCATTTATTTTTACACTTTTTATAGTCAACCAAATTGTGACCAAAGATTATATCAAAAGATTTTTAGTCAAATAATTAAAAGTCAAAAACAATTCTAAAGATCATTAGCTTTAAATTTAAATTTAATTCAATAAAATAAATAATGTTCAAGGTCAATGCCAAATGTTTATCGACCCCTTGGTCATCACTGATTTAGTTTATACGATAGTTAATCTTTGGATCATTCATATCGTTATTTAATTAAGATTTTATGTAATTATTTACTAATTAATGATTTTACTAAAATACATTCAAATATTTAAATAAACAATTTTTTGTTTTTAGTTAATTAAAAGATAATAAAACAATTATTTGATTTCAATATAAAAACATTTATTCGAAATTTTTCGTTGAATTTTCAAGTATTTCCAACCTTTTAACCACTGGTTAAGTGTTTGCCATCAAAATCATAATTATATTTACAAATGAATTATCATTTAATACAATATATAAATACAATTGATTTTAAATATATTTACAAAAAGTCTAAAGTATTTTGAGATAAATCACACATTTAGTCAATTAGAGGACTGATTGTTGCATAAGAGATAGAGTGAGGACTGGTTTAGTCTAAAACCTATCGTCAGTCGTCTGAGTCTTTGCCTGCGGTTTATTGACGTTACACTTCCATCCGATGGTGAACCCCGCCTGACATCTCTTGTATTCTTCGTTGTTCTTCTTTGAGAGGTTATTGTAGATCCGGTCGATCTGATTCTCCAACTGTTTTAAGGCCAATGGCTTCGACTTCTGCGCCATATTCTTGAACTGCTTAATGATATCGACTTTGAGGTCGTTGTGTCGAAGTCGGAGCTCGAACTGAGTGGGAGGTATGTTTGGAATCGATTTCATGTATTCTGTGAGTCGTTTCTCATACATCTGACAGAAGGGTATCGTCGAGGCGTCCGTCGTTTCCGTTGTCTTATTGTTAACGGAGTTGTTCTTTTGGACATACGTTTCGTTGATTTTGCCATTCATTGTGTCATTCATTTTCTGAGGAAAGGATAGAAATTGATTAAAATATCGATAAAAATAAGGATTTCATTGATTCATATGATTTCATTCATAACTTACTGTTTGATAAAGAAATGGTTTGGTTTGCACTCAATTATTGATAAGAGTTGAGCAAAAAGTACAGCAATTAATTGAATAAAACTTTTTTTTTTTAACGTTAAGTCAATTGATTGTTAGAATCAAATGTTGGCAACGAATAGAAATTCTGTGCCTTAAGTACTAACTCCGGGATCTTCCAAAAGGGGAGTCAACCAACTGATGCAAACAGTGGTGGGGGTGACAACAGTTATCATTATAACCACACGTGGTGTCAGTCCGTCACAGAAGCAGTCAAACACCGATTTTATGTGACTTGTGTCACATCCTTCACATGGAAACAAATATTTAACTTTTGGAACATTTGTTTTGAAAAATTGGAAAATTACTCAAAAACAAACTGATATAAGTTTCGGTAAACTTTCCATCTAGGTACTCATTTTGAACTCCATTATCAGTAATCTGAACGGAATAGGGCACACCTCTCCACACATGCTGAGTAACCAAAGCAACAAATAATGAAAATATTCCATTCGTGGGGGAGGGAGAGAGAGAGAGAGAGAGAGAGAGAGAGAGAGAGAGAGAGAGAGAGAGAGAGAATTGAGTTGAATTGGGATTCTATAATGAGAGGAATGTTGTGGTTGACAAACAAGTGAGTGCTGTTCACGTGTTAGGGGTTATGTTTTGCTAGAAATCAATGTAAGTTCTATGGGCTCTGAATGCGTGATCACTGAACAGTGATTCAACTTTTTTTTGTTAATTTGATGCAAACATCAAGTTCTTGATGTGAACCCAAATGCATCTCATTTTTCATTAAATCCAAACTCATTTGAATCTATTTTTAAACTGTTTATCGGAAAAATTCAAATGTTTTCAAGTCTTGTAAAAAATGGTTAAAACGATTGACAAGCAAGCACATATTTTAGCTTACAAACAGTTTTAGTGTTTTTTTCCTGGAAATGGCGAAATCTTTTCAATTCTTATTGACTTCTATTTCGTAATAATACTATTATTTAATTTATTTAATTGCATATAAGCCATGAAATTAAGCAAATTATTTGTTTCCCGAATTAACTATAATTAATCTCATTTACTCAACTGTCAGCTCTATTTTCGGCTCAGATTAATGAAAACCCATTTGCGTTAGAACTAAAAAATATAATTTCATTAAATTTTAATTTTCACGAACAAAATGAGATCAAAATTAGAATATGAATGTGAATGTGAAAAGTCATTGCAAATAAAGTCAAGTTTATATTTGATAATTTTTTTTCGTCTGAAATATTGTTTTATTAATAAATAAAGAATTATTTTATCGATAAAAACATTTCTCATCGAATGAATAATAAAAAGAAAAGTTTTTTATCAGTTTTTCTTTCTTTTTGAGCAGACATTGACTTTGACATTGAATTATACAACGAATGACTCAACATATGACTTAAAGTTATCATTATTTAACAGATTTTATAATGAAATAAAATTCTAACCGAAGAATAAAAACTAATTTATTTCAATTAAAGGACCGTACTTTACAATATACAATATTATGACAGCACACGTGTATCCTTGAGCTCAACCTTTTTTCAATGATTTTGTTTTTCAATCGACTCAAATGTTTCTCAAATCTTGAGTACAATTCAACGATAGATTAGATTCAGGAATCGGATGGACTTTAGAGCTAAAAATTGCATAATAAAGGACAGTATCATCGAGATGTCCACAACACTTGAAAATGTTTATAATGAGAATATTTTAACACTAATCTGAATAATTTAAAATCGATTTTCAGACATATCCCTGATTATGATTCTGCCATTACGTGACTTTTTAAAGTATATTCCTCTTCAAATGATTGACAACTTGTTTATTTATATAAATATTTTTTTTTATATTCTACCTTGATGATAATATAAATTCAAATCAAATAGACCTTTGATTGTATAATAAGATCCGAATAATTGATTTGAATTATGATATGAAATAATATGAGAAATCATTTGAATAACACATATTTTTGTCATTAAATTCAGCGATTATTCAAAAAAAATTGACAGACTTTGTGTCGCCGATTGAGGAAAGAGTTTTATTATAGATTTAGTCAAAACACAAAACAACATATCATTTGAGAGAATGTTTTGGCAATTTTCCAAAAGACAAAACATTTTTGTTTTTTTGTTTTTCAATTTTGTTTTGAATGCAATTTTTAAATATTATTTGATGTGATTTCAATGAAATGAAAGAATGTCTTATTTTTCTTATTCGGTTGAAATCGATATTAATTTTAGATTCAAAGATAAGTGACTTTCCCTTATCGATACAGTGGTAGTCAAGGTCTGTTTAGGACCCAAATTTTTCCGCTCTTAGTTTTGCAATATATTTGCAATATGTACCCAAAATATATGTCCAAAATAAATCTATACACAGGTATTCTGTAAATTCTATACATGTGTTTCAATTTTATGAAGTCTTCAATTCAAATATGTTTTGAAAAAAGAAAAATATTTATTCAAAACGTGGACTATCATTAATTTATCAAGTTACCTAAAAAACTGATTTTTGAACTTGTTGATAGTTTTTGATGGGAATTAATACTTCACGTGTCTGAGTAACACGATTTTCCAATAAACGCTCCAATAAAACTAAGCAAGGCAATTCTTCATAATGAATAGTTTGTTAACATTAATCCCAAAATATTTATATAAACAAATATAGTCTCAAAGATCGACAGCTTTTCCACAAAAATAAAATTAGAAAAATGTAAACTTCAAATGTTTCAAACTTCAACTTAAATGCTATACCAAGATCAATATTTGTTTTGTTATAAGTTCGAATTCCAGATACATAATTGTTGTTATCATTATAATTAAGATTTGTTACTTGCTAAGATTTTTCATTATTCATTTTTTAGGTAAACTCAAATATTATTTTTTTAATTGAAAGCCATATTCATATGACATGTTTTACTGGTTTTTAAGGAGTTTTCCAATGACTTGATATTAACCTCTAAAAACACGACAACCTGTTTGGGAAAACACCAGTTTATCCTTGAAGATGACCCCTCTCTGGGAATGACTTCAAATACTTTTAATAAAAAACCGAAACCTGTGATAAACGTCTGATAGCATACAAATATTTGTAATCAAATAAATGATTTTTTGGTAGTTTTCCATTCAGTCTAATGTCTCGACTAATCACTTGACCTTATCTTTAAACTATTCGGGTCGACAGACTGTAGGGTAATTGAACAAGATAATAAACATGCTATTAACCAAGACACACGTGGCGGTAAAGGATTGAGTCATACTTCACGTGAATACCATTTATTGCAAACAAAAAATATCTATTTTGTGACGAAAGGAAAGGCAAGAGTTTAAAAACAAAACAGAATTCGAGATAATTGTTATTCAAAGGCTTTAAAAGAGTAGAAAAATAAATATTTAATGAAATTTAAGCCCAGAATATGTTTTCGATAATAGGATTTACAGAGAAAATAAACAGAAAGCAGTTGTACTACGGGTCAGAGTATAGTCTAATTAATGCGAACTAATGTGTAGTCGTATTCCTATCCAAACATAAAGCGGAAAGTTATTCAACGAATCGGTATTATCTTCACTACAGTATTAACTATAGTTCACTATAATTGTAACAATAATACAGAATTAGAATCGTTGAGGAAAGTCAGTGCTGGTATCAGATGGAAATGCCTTTCCCTTAGAGGGCAGTGCAGAGGCTTTCGACAGCGAGTGATGGAAAAGTTTATGAGAACCGTTCAAAGTTTGTTCAACAAAAAAGTGGTCGCTCGACAAAAGCCAACCCCTATATGAATCTGTTCTCAAAATTTGTATAAAAAGACTCAAGAATTTCAAAGAGAATATCATTCGCTGAAAATACTTTCAAAGTTTTCAAAAGTGAAACAAAACTTTTAATTGACTTTAAATTGTTTTAAGTAAAACTATAATCAAAAGATGTCTTCAATCGAATTGGAAAATAATTTTCAAAATTTTTTGGATCTGAAGAGCAATACGACAAACAACCGAAAGCTGAGCGAAGCCCGAATGAGGAAGAAATCGGCGGTCACTCCCATCAATCTCGACAGCAGAGAACGAGTTCAAGAATTTCTCGACAGATTCGACTTTATTCTGTCCGATTGCGATGGAGTCCTTTGGGTAAACAACGGGGCTGTGAAGGGCGCCCCCTCTGCCATCAATAAACTGAGAGCCAGAGGCAAAAGAGTCTGTTTCGCGACAAACAACTCAACCAAAACAAGAGTAGAATTCCTCCAAAAGCTCGAAAAACTTGGATATGAAGCGGATTTGGACGAACTCTTCCCGACTTCTTATTCGACTGCAGTTTATTTGAAGTCAATTGGATTCGACAGAAAAGTCTTTATTGTCGGCCATTCGGGAATCGCTGGAGAATTGGCTGAAGTGGGCATTGAGTCCTTTGGTGTCGGTCCTGATCCGACTCCAAGACATTGGACTCCAGGAATGGCTGAAGTAGATCTCGACCCAGAAGTAGGAGCTGTTGTCATTGGATTTGATAATCAGATATCGTTCCCAAAGCTGACAAAAGCCTGTTCTTATGTGAGAGATCCCGACTGTCTCTTCATTGCGAGCAATGCTGACGAGACATACCCTCATCCCGACCCTAAAGTTGCTGTTCCAGGACCGGGTGCTATTGTGGCTGCCATTCAGGCTGTGACCGGCAGAGAGGCGATACCATTGGGAAAGCCGTACCAATACTTCTTCGACATCATTCGCCATCAACATCCAGAGATCGATCCAAAGAGGACTGTAATGATTGGCGACAGACTCACCACAGATATGGTCTTCGGTCGCAATAATGGTCTGAAAACTCTTTTCGTTCAGTCGGGGATCGGAACGTATGACGAAATGGTTAACTACAAGAACTCAAAAGATCCCGAACACCACAAATGCGTTCCCGACTATTATCTCAACTCTTTGGACGATTTGAATAAATATATATAAATTTAATTCATTTGTAAATATAATCACTTAATACTGTTATTACTTATTGTGTCAATACTTTTCCATTTTTTACTTACAATTCAATTGAAATATACTTTTTATTGTATTTTATGATCAATTGTAATGTCTTTTTGACTTCAATTAAAAAAATTTAATTTGAATTTTGCGGTCATTTTATTGAAACATAAGAAAGAAGAGTCATTAACAATGAAAGTAACGAAATTAATACAAAATTATGAACTCTTTTGTGTTTGGATTCGTATAAAGTGGTGAAACGTCTCTCAACTCTCATAAAAAGTATACGTCGTTTGTGTGAGTATTGATTGCATGAGATTTTAATGTGAAAACTTTGGAAACATTGAAATCACGTTTTGTTTGACTTAATTAGCGCTCAATTTATTGATTGGATTTTGATTTGATTTTAGACAACAAATCATTTGAAGAGAGAGACAAACAAAAGCTTAACAAATGTCTAAACAAATGTCTAAACAAAACAATAAGTAATTTTCATTTGATTTGATCCAATCCTTTGAACTCTTGAGTCAATAGTTAGACCAATGCATGCATTCGTTGTATTTGAGTCTAATTTTGATGACCCCTTCAATTGTCTTAAATCTATTGACTGTTTAACAAATTTTTATCATTTAATTGAAACTTAATTTTATTGTCAGTAATGAAGAGGACGTTATGGATATGTTGTCTGTGAGCGACAATTTCGATATGACTCGTGAAGAGGAATGCGATCTCTTAGGAGACGATGAGATGGCAGTCGATTCTCCCGTAAAGAAGTCAACAAATGAGTCGACAACTGATCGCAAACCCATTGTCTTTGATTTGAGAGAATCTCTCGAAGAAGACGATGAAAACGATGGCGAAGAGAGGGATAAGTTTAAGACCGAACGACAGACCATTAATTTGAAGGCATCCCAGAAGTGGAAGGGATTGGGAGTACCTGAAAGACTAGACTCAATCAAAATCGACAAAAAACAAAGAAAACGATTAAACGGTAAAAGAAATCGTCGAAACCGAAGGGGGTTTGGGTTTGGAGAAGACGGACAACAAAACAGTAGTCAATCCAATCGTCAGTCTAACCATCCCTTCAAAAGAAGCGGAGATTTGCGTCAATTTATTAATCAGCAGAAGAGTGGGTCAAACGGCTCTCAATTCATTAATTATCAAACGCTTCCCTCAATTGGAATAGGAATGACTCCACTCATGAATTATGTAATGATTTTAATACTCCTGAAGTAGTTTTTAATAATTATTGATCTCTTTTAATAGCAAATGGGTTTAGGAATTCTGGATCCGACTGCAGTTCAAACCAAAATTCAAAGCCAACTCTTACTTAACACCCTTTTAGCCCATAACGCATCCAATCCTCTCCTCAATCGGCTGTCTTTGGGCGGACAGACCTCTTTACTAAACAGAACTGTTCCCAAACCCAAAGACGACATCGAAATCACTATTAGAAATGAACTAAAAGTAAACTCCAGTTCCAAATGTATGACTAAACCTCAAATTAGACGTCAGGTGACAAATGACGGCTCCCAGTCCTCCACTGATTGTGAGATCGTTGATATGCCTTCGATGCCAACCGAAGCCAAACCTAAGTCACAGTTGTCTACACTCTTTTCAAAACATTTGCAAAACAAAGCGAATCAATCAAACGAGAAACAGAGCAGTTGTTTGACAACACATTCCTCTTCGGCTTTTGGTGAGGCTCTCGCAGAAGTGGAGGTCGGAGTCGATAACGAATACTTACAGAAATTGGAGGAACAGAAAAGGAAAAGAGAGGAATGGCTCCAACAGAAGGAAAGAAATCGACTCGAAATGGCTGACGAAAGGCTGGAGTCGGCCCTCAATGCAAAGAAAATGATTGGAAAATATTGATTTAATAGACATTTATTACTAAAGATTGAATAATTTGATACTATTTTTAATACTAATTGTATTTTTACGACTCTTTTCTCACCTCATAATCACTGCCGCAAAACATTTGATCATAACTCAGGTCTTAACAGAAGACATGAATAGAAAAAATAATGAGAATATTATCAAACAATTGGAAAAATTCTAATAATATTTGAGAGCAATATTCTGTTCGTAATATTTTGTTTAACATTTATTTCATTTATTGCTAACTTTTTTTAAGACTTAATAACATTTCAAATAATTCTTTGTTATTATCGTTAAATAAAACCTTTTTTAAAGCTTTTGAATTGATGTGACTTTTGACCCATTTTTTGTGTAAATTATGAGACAATCCCTTTATGTTTACAACACATGTGTTTGTATTGATTTCAATATTTGTTTACTCTTTAAAAGTTGAAAATTATTGTAATATTCACATCAATTGATAGATGAGTTTATCAACAATGAGTTCAATTGATCCAAAGTCGAGCCGTTCTTCAAACAGTTCCTCAAATAACGACATTAAACGCATGAAAACTAATGACTCATCAGATCCGACCATAAACGACAACTATTGCCAACATTTGGATCAATTGACCGATTGGTACGTTTCGGCTAATGAGCCGATAGACCACAAGTTGGACACTTCGGGCGTCCGTTTGATAACAGATCCGTTTAAAGTGATTTGTTTCGAAGATTTCATTAAAAGCGAAGAGTTTTTGAAAAAATTGAAACAAGAGATCAAACAAATGGACTTAAATGTGAAGAACAATGATTTGTATCGTTTGAGACAATCCCTTGATTTAAATAACATTAAGAGCGGATCTATTGGTCAGTTGTGTCAACTATTTCTCCAAAAAGTGAAGCCATTTGTCGAAAGTTTAACCAATATATCACTCAATGATAACATCGCTCTAACTGTCAGTCGTTACGAACAAAACGGTTTGTATTTTCTTTGAAGATATTGAAAGACTAATTGAATGCAATCTGTGGTTCAGATTATCTTCTCTGTCACGACGACGACATCGATGTCGAGGGCCGACGGATTGCTTTCATTCTATACTTAGTCCCCGATTGGGACAAAAGCGACGGCGGATTACTTGAGTTGTTTGACTCAAACGGTATGTCTTTTCTGCTAAAAATTCCTTTGAAGACAATTTTTCTGTCGTTTCAGAAAATGGAGAGCCCTCTCAAGTAGTGGAGTCATTGTCACCGAAATGGAATTCATTTACATTATTCGAAGTGAATCCTAAGAGTTGGCATCAGGTCTCAGAAGTGGTGTCCGACTCCAAAATCCGTTTGTCGGTCAACGGCTGGTTTCACGGACAGCCTATCCAACGGCCCAAACGTTATTTAGAACCACAATTAGCTACAGAACCGGCAACTGACGTACCTCTGGATGTAGTCAAGTCTTGGATCAATTCGCTATATCTGATGGACGCGACACAACTCGAAATACAAAACCGTTTCGAACAGTTGTCTGAAATAGTATTACAGGACTTCTTTAACGCCGATAAATACCAAGAGTTGGCGCGCGCTCTGAGCGATAGCGAAGCCATTGATTGGCGTTGGAATAGACCCCCAAATATGAGAAAATACGAAACGGCTCTCCCCTCGAGTTGTCCAGCAATTGTTTTGGAGGCCTTCGAGTTATTCAAATCTGAAGCAATGTTTTTGATTCTCTCGAATCTAACGGGACTTAAATTACACGAATTGGGGATAACTAACGGATCAGATGATGACGAAAGCGAAGGTATGACCCTTTTATCATCGGCTCAGCCTCTCATTAATTGACTTAATTTTTTGATCAGATGATAGTGAAGACAATCCTCGTTGCAGAGGAGAAATCAGGCGTTGGTCTCATTCCTGCTATACTTTAGTTCACGACAATAGCTCTGAACTACATGAGGGGCCGGCGCTCGATGTCGTCATGCATTGTAACAGTGATAATGAGTTCGACAGAGAAAACGGGGGTTTCATATCATATATAGCTAAAGGAGAAGACGAGGAACTGTTGACAATAGATCCCAACAGTAATTGTCTTAATATCGTTTATAGGGACAGAAGTACAGCTCGTTTTGTCAAATATATTAACAACAAATGTGTCGACTCTTATCATGACTTGAGTTTCGTTTACTATCAATAAATGAATTTTTAATATATTTATTAATTTATATTAAATTTCTGATAAATTGTATCAATTATTGAAACAAAATTGCATTAAAACTTAAATTATTATTAGATTTATGTTAGCCTTTGCTATAACCCCCATATCATGACTTTCTATCCATTGGCAGCCAATTATTGAATCCTTTTTATGTTTGGAAATAATTTACACATATAGAGAGAATTTGATATGTATGTGATCTTGGTATTAATTATCATGATAGAAAAGAGAGTGTTAGGTCAACAAAGTTTCAAATCCTGAGTCAAATGAGGTTTTATTTGTGTATTAGTCGTGCAAAACATGTATATCGAATACTTCCTGTCCTCTGATATCTGAATTGGAGCCACTTTGACATCAATTAAAGTGACCCAGCTCAATAGCTCTTTGTATGGATCGTTTGAATCAGTCAAAGACCAACTGATTGAAACTTTTTTGACATTTGTGATGGCCTTCTCTCTGACCGCCAACTTTCCAAACCTAAGTCCCGGATATAATTGACTGTTTGGTGGACTCAACATCTCCTGAGTCAAGCCGTTCTCCGTATGTATTGTCAATAATAGAGTTCCATTACTAATGGGGAAGAGTTGTCCAAATCTGATGTAAATCTGGTACTGAAAAACTTGTGAACAGATAATTGAAAATCAATTAAGAGCTGAGAATCAGTTTATATTAAGTTATAAATAGTTTGCCATTAATTGTGGGAAAAGTGATGAAAGACTCAATTAATTCAACTTTTTTTAAAGTAAATAATAACCAGGTTAATCGATTGGTTGGGAACAGACTTTAAACAATAGAAATCAGTGGAAATCCCTTTTATTTTTGGTTTCTCTTTGATTTTGTGCCTCCATTTCGGTTAAATCTCTTGACTCAAGAGTCTTAAGTAAAATATTTGTTTCAAACATATGAATGACCCATATATTGATGTTTTGTGTGAAATAATGATGAATTTGAGTAATTGATAGTCAATAACTCATTTGGTTTTCAACATTTGATATATTCATTGATTGAATTCGAGAAAATATTTACTCAAAATAAGTGTTTAATAGAAAATAAGACGAAAAGAGAACTGATTTTCTTGAGTTAACGCTCTGTTAAACCCAAAGAATAGACTCTTTAGAAACGACTCTTCAAGTGATAAAAATCAACAGAAAATTGCTTTTACTTCAAGACTTGACGTCCGACTAATGGGTTTCCAAAATTACTTTTCAATCAAATATCAGATTAACTAACATTTGATAAGTTATGAATAGGATGTGTCGGCACTCATTCAACTCTAATAATTAGCTTTCTGATAAAATTGAACTTGCTAACAACTAGGTTATTATAAATATATCAACAAATCACCATTACTTACGACAATGAGTTCCCGTCTCTCTATAAAAGTCTGAAGTTTTGATGAACCACTTTCCCGACTCTGCCCTCTTGAATATGGCTCTATTGAGGGGACTGTCGGCTTCGTAACCCATGACAGCGCAGGCATAAGGGGATGAATCACAACCGCATTCGCCGCTCATAAACATATGATATGAAGGACATCGGACCCCAACAAAAGTGCATTTCTTGTTCCAAACGGATTCAAAGAACCACTCATGCGATCGATAGTGGGAACAGAAGAACATATACCTCAGCCACTGATAGATGCCAACTACCAGTCCCTCATCCCTGAGCTCTTTATATCCCTGAGTGACTTTGTCTTTCAAACATCCCGGTTGTGGCGATAAGTTCGGAAAGAAGTCGACGTCACCCACGGGTATGGTTAAGGCCCACGACAGCAATGGATTGAAGTCACTGTGAATGACGTCAACAAAGCCTGCCTGCCATCGGTTGACCCGTTCCAGTTCTGGCATCGACTCATACCAGGCTCGGGGACCGGCATCTAATGCTATTCATCAATAAAACCAAATAAAGAATAACTCATAAAAAATATATGAAAATACCGCTCAGTCTTCCGATATAAGTGAGAGTACCGGCAAAGCCACAGAGGAATGACCCCAAAGAATGGCCGATACAGTGAATGCTCTCTCCATTGATTCCGTATATATTCTAACGATATTTTATTGCAATAAATATTTTGTTTAATTTTAATCAAAAATAATTAAATGTTTTGACGAATAGTTGCGGAATAACCGGAACGACACAACTCGACAAATGCTAGCGGTTTGTTAATAATCCGGTAGTCATCGGTCGAGCTGAGAGGTTCTTGGCTTATGTCAAATAATTTTTAATCGAAATCAATTTAAATGATTTGAACTAATTTTCGGTGAAATAGGATTAAAATTTTAAAACTATTTTAAGATTCATCAAAAAATAGTTATAATTTGCGAATAAATAATTTAAATTAATATTTATATAAATAGGCATTAATTTTGAGAAAAAATTAAATTCAAACCCAATTTCAATAGATTTTGATTAATTTCTGAACTTTTGAAAAGAAATTTTTCTCTTTCGTGACTCAATTAAATCAGGAGAGAGAGAGAGAGAGAGAGAGAGAGAGAGAGAGAGAGAGAGAGAGAGCGAGGGAGGGAGAGAGAGAGAGAGGAGAGAGAGGAAGGGAGAGAGATTTAGTGTTACCTTTAAAAATATGATAAATTGAGCCAAATCTTCGCTAAAGAATTTGATCATAAAAGCGGCGACAAAGAGCTCCTGAATGCTCTTCCATCCGACATAAATGACATTATAATTTCCGTGATGTAAAAGCGAATTGATGCCACTCCGGACCCATTTGGCAAAGTATCTGTTGTCGAGCCATCCGTTTATCACGAATTTGATGGGTAGCTCCGGGTTGAACGTGGAGTGTAGAAGTAGCTCTTCGTTGCCAATCGTCAACTCCTGTGACTTTTCAGCGTTGAGTCGGGTATACAAATAGAAACGAGTCTTATCTCGAGAGCCAGCCTTCGGTGACAAATAACTTGTGAGTGTCTCTAACCTATCAGGTCTTCTCAATATACCGATCGTTCCTTAAAACAAACAAAAATTCTTTTCATTTTTGTTTAAATTACTTGTTTTTGGTAGAAGTCAACGAAAATATCATTAATAATTCATTATTAATTGTGAACTGAAACAATCAATTTTAGACTAGTTTTAGATGAGCAAGATTACTTTTATGAGATTTTAACTTTGAGAAACACCGAAATTCTGACAATTTATTTGTGTTTTTAACGCTTCGGTTCATATTTTGATATAATATCTCATTTGGAGAAATGTTTTCTATAATTATAAAATTGTTTAAAGATATGAGATATGAAGATATGATATGATATGAAATTAAAGTTTTTAGAGAATACGTGAACTTTAAAAAAGATTTTTCAATTTCAAAAAAAAAAGTTTTGAGAAAAGAATTAAATAACAAAATAATTACTTACTTTTGGTTCTGTTCAGTGAATTGCAATTATCGGCTAATAATATGACGATAATAACTATTGGAAGTGAAAATCCTTTACATAAATCGTAAAAAACTTTTGTTATATTCATATTTATTCGTTAAATACATAACAAAAGTTTGAATTATTTTCATTGACAAGAATCAAATGAAAATAACGGAGCAAGTTCAACTTAATCAAATAAGTATTATTTGTTGGAAATTATTCTAAGGTATTAACAAAAGAAAATCTAATCAATCGATAAGTTTTTTGTTTGGATTACTTATAACTTAAAAATGAAATGTTTCTCAAAAAAAGTAAAAGAAATGAGAATAAGAAACAATGAAATAGAAAACTAATTATAAATACTTAATGTTTTCATACAATAGCAAAAAATAGATGAATTGGTACTGACCTTCTTGTGGTGGGGGCTAATCAGCCTAACAGTCCCTTTATTGCAAAACAAGAGCTAATCCAATATCGATTGGTCTGACAGTCGAAAAAAACTATCGCTAAAAGTGAGGACTAGAAGTAGGACTTTAATCAGCACAGGAACAGAGTTATGAAGACTATGTCCTCTTTTAGGTATGTTTTGCTATTTCTATCCCAATAAGAGTTGAGCCAAAAACGAGTTAATTGTATTTCAATGTCTTCAAAAAAAAATTTTCGCCGTTACTAACAGTTTATAAGTTCTAATCGTCAGCTCTTTTGATGACTTTATAAAATCAATGAACTCTTTCCCTCTCCCTCTCCCTCTCTTCACAAAATTATTCCTATTAATCATGATTTGCAAAAATTATTGAATTGAAACTAGGCTCAAATCGACTCAATTTATTTTAAGATTCAATTTTGAATAATGCATATTAAATAACTTGACTAGGGTAAAATAAAGAAAATTCAATTTTTATTTCAATAATTTATTTAAAAGTCATTTAACTCTTTCTCAATATTTTGTAGTTTTTCGTTGACTTCAAGTAATTGATCGAAATATTTGCCGACAATGAGAACCAAAAATGAAAATCCTTTAAACACTTCTGAATTTAATTTGATGTCAACAAAGTCTGCGCCGACACCTCCACCTTCTATTACAGCTTCACCTCCCTGTCCATTACACTTGGTATCGATGACAGCGATACCAGTTATGATGGCTCTCTTCAAAAGTAAATTTCCTTTGGGAGGGTATGAAATGATTTCCGATCTGCGGACAAATGGCTGAAAGTTTCTGGAAATGATGTGTTGATAGAGAATAGTGTCTCCCAAACCGGGTATCCCTAATACGAGGTTATGTGCCCTCAAGTCAGTCGAATGACTGCATATTATGTTCCAAAGTTGTGGGACATCACAACTCTCTCTCAAATTAAAGATTTCTTCGAACAGTGAATCAGACATTATTTCAAAACATTATATTTAATTATTGAACAAATTTTAATCGACTTTTAGGTAAAATGTGTTAAAATAATTTTTATATGAAAACAAATTGTGTTTTTGATTGACTAAAGCAAATGTTTTTTGGTTTAATAAAAAATATTTTTATTATATCTTCCTTTTAATAAGCTCAAGGTTTATTAATAATTATTATCAAATCAAGAAATAGACCTAGCCACCATTCTTCAAAGATTTGAATTATTCCTAATCCAATTCATTATATTTGTTATATATTTCCTCTTCTTCGCAGTACTTCCCGATTATTATGATTGTAAAGGAATAGCCTCTAAACCATTGGGACTGGAGTTTGATTTCGACAAAACTGGCGCCAATACCTCCGCTGAGAATAGTAGCCTCTCCTCCCATCCCAGACTTCTTTGAGTCAATGATAGCAATACCAGTGATCATAGCCTTTCGCAATCCGTGGTTACATTTGGGGGGATAGTTAACGATCTCTGAGCGCCATATCAATGGCTTACTCTCAACTGAGCGCTGCTGATAGAAGAGGATAGTGTCGCCCAACTCCGGCACTCGCATCACATTTGAGTTTTCAAAACGGCTTTCGTGGGCCGACTTTGCGATGATTTCCCACAATTCCCTCATCTCTTGAATGACATCACAATTGAATTGTTTTTCAACGATAGCCAACTCTTTCGCCTTCTCTTTGGAAGCTTTCAATTGAGGTCTGGTATCTTTATTCTGGGCTTTCATAACATTAACCTTTTGATTCTTGGCATTTACCTCTTTTTCCGGGTCAACAGTTTTCTCTGCGTTTTCCATAAAATTCAGTTTTTCAGAAAAAATATAGAAAACATTTAAATAGAACTTTAATTCAATAAAATAGTGTTAAATAGTTTAATAAATATGACTCAAAATGTTTAACTCATCAAAAAATCAAACATTTCATATGTTTCTCATTTGATATGTGTCAGAGAGGGACCAAAACAAAACAACCTTGTCAATTATTATACAGATGAATAGGTTTTTATCAAATATAAATATTTTTATTTTAAAAACTTATAAACTATTAACAAACGGATTTTTTAACCTTGTTAAGTGTCTTAATAATCTAGTTAGTAGATGGATGAAGTTAACAAGCTCAATTTTTAAATTTACAAATAATGAGCAGAACATACCTTTCAAATGATAACGTTTTCTAAAAAAATTATTTCTATTTTTCCATTTCTTAAGAGATATTTCAGTAATCAATACAACAAATGCAGTACTGAATGAAGCGAAGGAGAGGACAATCATTACATAGAAATGTTCGAATGAAAGCGCTTTATAATGATATTTATCGCGAAGATTATCACCTTGGTCATATTTGCTTCTATCTTTGTTATTCCTAAAAATTGACTCTTTTGTCCAAAATTCAAATATCCCGCTCTCTGTGAGTCGAGTCAGTCTATTATTAATAAAATAATTATAATTCCACCTTGCTTGTTTAAAAAGGTATTCTTACATTTTATCCATGTTTATGACGTATTCCTTCGACAGTTTAGAAGTGATTGGAATAAAATACGGCATAATTAGTCTGTTCTGTTGGGAACGGTATAGGTTTGTATAGTTTACTGATTTTGTTGCGAATTTATAATCTAAATAAGCCTGGTCACTGACTAATACTGATTTACCATCGTTGATTTGTGTCAATATTTCTTCATCAAACTTAACTTGTTCCTCATTTTCCGGATTGACTTCTTTGATTCTTTTGAGAAATTTTCTATAATAGGGTTCCAACGGATCGTTGAAATATTCGACAGAGTTTTCGCCTTCGAATACAATTACTTCGAAATTAGTTTCCGATAACTCAGGGATTGAATCGATTTTCTTAAACGGTTTGGAGAACACCATAAATGTTAAGAGTGTACCCGAAAATGCGTTGGTGAATACGAAAGCAGCAAAATACCATATCATTATCAGAGGTGTCTTACTGTCCCGTCTGTCAATAGATTTGATGCTTTGCTTGAAAGCGATTGCAATGAAGTCTATTAAAATCGTCTGATTTTTAGATTTGTTGTTCTTTTTGTTTGACCACAAATACAGACAAATCGAAGTCATTATAAAATATAAGAGAAATAAAAGGATCCAAATCTCGAAACCGAAAACTCTGGCCAAACGGAACAGCGGATTCTTCGATGGACTCTTTGCTGACAATATGCTGAGCATTGATATATCACCGATGACTCGACTTAGACGAAGTAATTCCTTAACTTTGGTATTGTTGAGACTCATTGGAGGGAAAAGTGTTAAAATAATTTGCAGTCCATTTGTTTCAATCAAATCAAATGGTATGAAGTCTTTGGACGGATCGTTATAATAAGTTAAGCTATCATTCAATTAAAATGTAGCATGCTTAATATCAAACATTATTAGATTAATCAACGAATTTACCTGACATTCAGAGCCCGGGATATTTCAATTAGAGCCCCAAATAATGGACCACTTATTCTGTGCCCTTTTGTAACATCGATGAATGGTTGCCAAAACTGAGCAGTGAACTTTATATTGTCGTGGACATTTGAAGTATTATCTGGGAAAAAGGTAAAAGGCACTTCTGGTGTGAAATCGCAAAAGTGTCGGCTTTCCATTCCCTCCATTTTAATTAAAGTTGCATTAAAGTTGCATGGTCGATGTTTTGATTGATGGATTCAATTTTCAAAATTCAATCGAAAGGTTAGAATTGTTTTCTTAGGGAAAAAAGGAACAAAAATAACTGGAAATCAATATTTTGTTACAAAAAGTCTGTATTTCTGTCAAACTATTGTCAAACAGAAACACAATTATTATCACAAAAATCAATGAATTCTTATTCTGTTTTCATATTTAAACCCAAAGTCTGTCGAAACAAAAGAATTTTTTTTACTCAAAATTATAGCAAAGGTTTCAAACGTTAAAGATATGTAACAAATCATTACTGTTTTATGAATATAGAGTGTCAACACTCATATGATCAAGATAGTTGCTTGTTATCGGTAAAACAAATCAAATTCAATAATACAATGATTTGTACATGGTAAGGTTCCTCTCTTAATATGTGTAGCTAATAGTTTTTCCAAGAATAAAATAATAGTCATACAAAACATTTATTGAATACAAGTTATGCTAAATGCAAAACATCTTGTTAATTTATTCAATTACCAACAAGATTATTGATTTTTTCGAAATATAATTTGGAATTTTTTATACAAAAATAGTTTTTAAATAACTTTTAATTTACCTTGTCAATAAATCAATGCAAACTATATTTACAAACTTGAAACTATTTAATAATTGTCAAGTATTGTTTACAAGGTGATTTACTTTATTAAGAATTATATTAAGCTATTAAATAATAGAAAAAAAAATTAAAGTTTTCATTAAATGATGTGAATATTTACCGGAGTCATTACAATCCAATAGAAACATGCAAACAATGGCATCGAAGACACGATGAAGAACTCATAGAAGAGGAAAGAATCGTAAGAATAGTGTTTTAAGTCAAATGTCATTAATTTTGTTGAATTCATGGCTGAGTTTTCTAGCGATCAATAAATTGAATTGAATTGAATCGATTCAATTCAAAACTGGATTAATATTCAGATAATTTGTTGTTATTATCAGAATTTCTATAGAAATTATACCAATTTTTTGATAACTTGAGTCTAAAATTCAATATATTTTTTTGAACATATTTTTTAATCTATTGTTAAGTTATTTATACCTAATTTTCTGCAGTAATTCACAAGTGTTTTATACATACAATGAATTATCAATTTTCAATTTATCAATTCATTTGAGTCATTTTGTATTCTAGCTGATAATATAGTTGAGTTGATCGCATTACCTATATTAATGATAATACAGATGTTTTGGTTGACAACAATAGAGGAAAAATTAATTATCATTCGATTTATTTTACGCATTAAACACATTAAGGGATTTTTCATCTTGCTCAACATGAATTTTATTTTTCCGATTTTAGCGACAAATTGAAAAGCTTAGTCTCGGTTGAGTTTCAGGGATAATTTATGAGTTAATATGAAATAACGACAAAAAAAGTATGAAAACTGAAACAGGTCCTCACGATTCGTCTAAAACATTTCACTATTTTTAGATATTCTATTCGTTTACTCAAAGACTTTGAGTATTATTATTATTCAAAATATCGTTTATTTGATATTCATTTATAATAACTTTAAATAGTCGACTTTAAATAACTTTTAATAATCATTTTTGTTACTCATTTCTGATCTCTGACTACTCATTAAATAGAAACGAGTTATCATTTTCTGATTAATATATGAAAACTTTTGTATTTGACTTCACTTGAATTTGTACTCTTAAACAATAAACAATACGTTCGTATTTGTAATTAAAATAAATTGTGTTTTTCCGATCCCTTGGGAGAAAAACCCCTTTATTTGGTTAATTCTCAACCGCGGACTGCTTTGGATTAGCCCCCAATAGTAGGAGGTTTTGAAGAACCACTCGTCGACTTTGGTAGAACTAATCGGCAATTCCTCGGTGTTTTGTAGAACACGTGTTCAAAGATAGAGTACCTGTTCTTCGACAAGTCCCCTGATAGGTGTTTCAGGAGGAAACGACCTGGTATTTCAACGATAGAATTCCTGGGCCGTTACAAAACCTAGTAAAGGTGTTTGAAAAACAACTTGATAAGTTATTTAATATTAATTAGAGATGGAATGATATTGAACTGACTTTGAAAGAATTGTTTGGAGTCATATGGAAATGGTTTCCAACTGAGAATCCGAGTAAACGATGTTTATTACTAACCCTTTCCATCAGAGATAATAACTGAAGGAAATAAGAAAATCAATTAATAATTAGTTTTTAAATAGTTTTTAACTATAACTGACTTTGAGTTTGATTTTTGGATTAGTATTAGGTTTTAAAGTATGCAATAATTTAAAGATAACTTTTTGGGTTCGTTTCACTTCTCTGAATGTTTGAGCAGTTATTAGATTCAATAAAAACAAGAAAATTGTTCCCAAAATGAATGCAAAGATAAGTGCAATGAATAGGATTTGATTTAATGATTCAAAAATGATTTGCTGTAATATTACGGAAAGGTCAGAAAGTAATGAAAATTTTGTGATCAAAAAATAATTCAATTTTTTACAAATGTTATAAATATTTAATCAATTATTTAACCCCCACCATAACGGACTATAACCCTCCTTTTATGCACTAAATTTTCAGTACCCTCCTCAAACCGGGGTAGCCACAGCAAGGCGAAAAACAAAGAGCATGAATTTTTATGTCTTCTTTTTAATCGAAATTTTAACCACTGAGGAAGTATTGAGGAGAACGGTTCCCGATTGTAATGAATAACAGAAGAGCCCATTTATCATCTCAATTAATAAATTCCTGAAGATTGGATCATCTTCACAATTTTTGTAACTATGTCATTAAAGACCCCCAATGTCCAGTGGCCAGAATTCCCGTATTTTACATTAAAATTGCCGTATTTTCCTCATCCTGCCCTTATTATAAATTCGATTTTTATGACTTATGTATCAAATTAAAGTTCGACATGTCCTCTTTCAATACACACTTTCATATTTGTCATATCACTTATATTTTCAGCTGTAGCTATGACCTTTGCAAACCTTCCATTTGCTACTATACCCAAAAAGGTGGCACTTTTGATTACCCTGGTGAAAGATCAATTAGATGTAGATTTTTCATATACATTTTACAGAATTTAAAAATCTCAAGTCACTTAAAAGTTATTCAAAATCTCCTATCTAATAAAATTTTTTCCATAGAATTAACATTATTGTCATTACTTTCCGACTCATCCAATATAATCAGAATAAATGGCATAAATGTATAGATTATTATGAAATAGATTTTTCTCCAAAACTCGTTGTATTTTGAAATGGTGTTCAAATTCTGGTCATATTTGTTCAAAATTTTGTAAATTGATATATCAGTCAAAATCAAACTATTAATTAGTGATAATGTGTTTTCATGGATTGATTTCAACAGTAAATTACAATAAATAACTGTAATTAAGAAGTATTTGACCGCATTATATGTGATGGAAGCAATTAGGTATACGGAATAATTGAATAACAAGGAGAAATGATTCCGTACATCAATAGATCTACAAAATCATATTTTAAAATCAAAATAAGGAGAGACCACAACCAAAATGAAATTTCAAATGATATTAGACTTAATTCAATTGAATAATGGATTTTTGTCGACATTTCAATAGAGTTTTAAATATTTTTGCTTTAAAATCATGAGATGATGAACAGGTAACACCCCTTTGAGGACACGAATAATATCCAACCATTTTATCTTTTGAGTGTTAGCTCTTCTGAAGTGATAACAGAATCCGAAAGCCATAAGCGATGTATCCAAAGCTGTTATATGAAAATATGTGGTCAGTCCTCCCAAATGGGGTGTAATATCAAAATAATATCGAGGATTGACTCCAACAATGATTTTGGTGGTGATATACAATACAAATCTGAGACAATTTAATAATATGAGAGACATAACCACAATATTTCTCCGTTTCCTTCGTTTTATTAGTTTAAAGTCATTTCTGTCTTTTATGTCCACAAAATGTCTGTAAATTAAACCAAATTTATAAATATTTTTGTCGATCTCTCGAATCATTGTTTGATTGTCGAGACATTTGTTCAAATCGATGTCATTTCGAGCCATCTTTGGCCAGACCTTCGTTTTTGAAAATTTCTTCATTATTTTACAAAAAGATATTCATTTTAAATGAATGTTTGAATCAAATCTATGACTGAATAACTTTATAGAATTTTTAAAAATAATCTAATCTATGAAATACTTATATGTTGGCAATCATAACAAAAATAGATAAAGACATCAAGTTCATTCAATTAATTAGACTAAAAATAATGATGTCAATTGATTCCGACACGAATTCGTAATTATTTTTAGTACTTTTAGATCAATAATATGACACATAATTTGTTTGATATTTAAATTAATGTCTTAAATAGCGATAGAAAACATGTATTAATGTAATAATTCATAGGTTTTATTCAAATGTTTGTCTGATATTAAAATTAAATTATATTTTAATATGAAATCAATTAAATACAAATACAATTCTGAGTCACTGGTAGTTGTTATCATTTTCCTCTTCATCATAGACTTCCTCTTCTTCATCGTTGTCTTCTTCTTCATCGTTGTCTCCGTCTTCTTCTTCGTTGTCGAACGGATTACTTAAAATCTGAGAGTTTTGACTAAAATTCTGTAAACCACTGTTGGAGTCGATTCTTAAGTTTTGTTCAACATTTGGCTCTTGGTTTAAGTTAGCATTATTATTAAGGGGTGGGGGTCCCACTGGTAGAGGTATATCCACATTTTCATCGCGAAGAGAAGCGGTGTTCTCATCATCGGGATCGTTATCAATGTCTTGAATCACTTGAATCACGTCTTCAATTTGTTGCATCTCTTGTTGAATATTCTGCGGATGGAAGAACTCCTCTTCAAATCCCAAATTGTGTATATTATTGCTCAGAATATTCATTAAGTTTGCGGTTCTTTCAATTCTGTCGAAAGTGATTGCAATCAAATGATTGGTTCGGATGTACTCATCCGATGCCGGATTTAATGCCACGATTGCTATAAACAGTAGTTCCAAATGTTGTCTTTGGATTCTTTCATATCGTCGGTAATCGATTAACTGCTGGTTTTGGTTGTGAAGTGCTATCATGTCTTGAGGTATAGCAAAGTCTTCATTAATTGGCACCAAATCGTAGTCAAACTCTGACCTATAATTTGCCCGAATATTGCGGTAACGGCGCCGACAAAATGGACAGATTGTATGGTTTTGAGACCATTGTCTGAGACAATGATTACAGAAGGCATGAGAACAGGTGTCGGTAAGAGCTCTGTCTGTTATCGGCTCATAACAAATGCGACAATTATTGTCATCTAAATTATCTTCGAGTGGACCACTATTTGTGTTATTGGCTGTCATTTTGAGGCTAAGAATTCAAATTCCAGTTAAAGACTATTTTCGGATAAAATTTGAATTTTCAATAAAACCGTTGAATAAGTTTTAATTGATTTGTCGTTTGCTATGATTTTGTTTATTATTTATCAACAAATGCCTCAATTTTTGTCTTAATTGAAGTCAATTTCTGGGAAAATAATATTTTTGAGACTAACTCTCATTCGCTGCAGTTTAGAGAGGATTGAGTCAATTTGGAAGAATGGACTTTATTTTGTGATCATTATTTCTTGTGGTGGCTTTTAGGACCCACTTTGTTATTGAAACTGTATTCTCCAATATTAGAATAAATGGTTTCTTACTTAAGTGCTTTAAAACCATGACTTTTGTTGACTTCTAGATTTAATTTATTATTTTTTAAAGATACATTCTCTGACAATCTGTGGTGAGAGCTTGGCTTAATTCATCAGTGATCAATGAATCATCACTATATACCCCTATATCTCTATAATACATCTATAATATAGATTCTATATAAATGTATGATCTATTTTAATTTCAAGCAGAAAGTCATCTAAAATTGATTCCCTTTCAAACAAACAAACGAATGCTTTTTCACGTCTCTTCAATTATTTTCATTCAAAGGCTAATCAATATATTGAAGAATAAGTATGCCTTCAATTGCGACAATTGAGAGATTAATGTGTTTCTTGTGTTGGTCATGACAAGACAAAATGTAACCTTGCTAGTATCCACTTTAACTATCTCTTCTTGTGTCAGCAAAATAATGATATAATCATAGAAATGAAATTTGGGTCAAATAGTGTTGAGTTATATTGAATTTGAAATTTGGATCAAAAGGATTGATAACTATTTGAGTATTATTACAAAAAATTAGATAATTTTCCAATAAATTTGAAAATTTCTCCACTTATTTCGCAAAACTTTTAATTATTTCAAATTAATCTAGAAGATAACCTTGGGCATTATCATTAATTTTAAGCAAATAATCATTCAAACCAAAATTAATGAAGCATGTTGAGCTGATCGGAATTAAGCTAATCGTTTAAACAAGTACCATAAGCTTATCTCAAACAAATCAAACAAATAATAATCTGAATTTCTCTGTAATAATAATAATATCAAATTTATTTATTATATAATATTATCTGATTTTTGTTTGACGCGATTTTATTTAGCATTATCAATTATCTAGACCTGTTTCAAAACAGCCTTTCAAAACATTATTATGAAGAGACAAAATATATTTTATACTGATTTAGAGAAAAACACATATTTTAAGATTAATTTATTTATCGTTACTTTAAATAAAAATTTAATACTTTTTTCAAATCAAATATTTTGTTGACTTTAATCGCTTTAAGTTTGGCGCAGAGGTCATAGAATCTATATTTCGAACATTTATTACTACATTCGAATATATTACTATCCTTTCTATCAGATTAAGAGTTAATATTTAATGTTTAATAAAACATCTGTTAATTGAGAGATGGGTTAAGAAAATATTTAATTTAAAATTTCCAAAATGTAAGTCAATAATGAAGTATTAAAAAAATTGATCGCAATTCTGTCTATCGCTCGAAATAATAT
Organism: Tectocepheus velatus; assembly: GCA_034700625.1. NCBI lineage: Eukaryota > Metazoa > Arthropoda > Arachnida > Sarcoptiformes > Tectocepheidae > Tectocepheus > Tectocepheus velatus. The sequence continues at coordinate 25,496 of JAQIXV010000130.1, forward strand.
TCAAAGTGTTGGTGAAAAAGGTTAGTCAGGATGAGAGCGAGGAATTGAGCGAGGCAATTGAGCGAGGCAATTCCCAATATATACCTGATCACCTGAATGACACTGGAGATATTGGTTACGGTCTTGGTTCTCTTCTGGGCTGAAAATGTTTTAAAAATTGTTTTTAAACCATTTATTCGAATATTTAAAAAAGTTTTCATTAAATAATTTGGTGTCAAATTGTCAATCATTCCTCTCAAATGAACTTCTATTGAATTTATCGCAATATTAGATAATAGGTTCTAAATAGATATGTCTTTCAAATATACACTTGTTTTTTATAATCTGATTATTAAATGAGAGTCAAACTATTTTAACGACAATAACTCAATTCAATTAATGATATATAGAATTCTAATTACTATTATCTCCTCTGATAGACAATTAAATATTATGTCAATCAAAGGCTAAATGAGCTAGAACGTGTTTCAATAAATATTCAAATCATGTATTTTATTGATTATTCAGAAACGAAAATGAATTAAACTTTATCTCAAAAAAATTGTTTTTCTCTGAAACGAAATTTTTAACTCATTTTAAGTTAATTTGATTTTAAAAATTAATTTTCAATTAATGTGTAAATCGTTTGTAACGTAAGAAGTACTTATTTTTTCATAAAATGATAAAACATTAGTTCATTTTAAGTAAACCAAGGTTTGAATTGTGACCTTTAAATTGAGATTTGATTAAAAAATATCTAAAATTAATAATAAATAAATTTGTGAAACTCCCTTTCTCTGAGAAATATGTTTTGATTCCTTCATATCATATGAATTATATCTATTTATTATAAATTGAATAAATGTCTACTCTTTTAGAAATTATATCTAAAATTTAAATTATTTCGAATCGTTTGAAAAACTTGTTTGAGAAATGACAGAACCGGTACTCATTTATCGACCGACAAAAAGTTGATGGATAAAACGTGCATAAACTTTGACATTTTTCCTATGTCGCAATTAATTGGCAAAACAATGAGAGCTTCCAGCCATAGAAAAAAATGATCTTGTACATAAAGGAACAATGACTTTGATAACGCATTGATTTTGATGTTGATTTCGCACTATTTCTCACAAAAACTAAACAATAAATTAATTGTTATTTACGTTTCGCTAAATGTAAACAATTTTCCTTAAAACAACTTTCGCACAGAATTACTATCCTTTTAGAGTTTAATCTAGTGAGATCTAGTGATCTAGGCAACTTATTTACTGTTATCTCTTGAGTAATGAGTAATTACTTTCAGTTTTTGTGTTTTGTCCCAAAAAAGACTTCACAGACATTGAGAGACAATTAAATCGATTTGAGTGTCGGCTCCGATTGGGAACAGATTCTGTGTGTGAACAGCAGTCTTGTATATTGTATCAGATATTCTGTGCTCTTAGTTAACAAATCAGGTCAAGGATGTACTGGTAGTGCATTTTTCTTGTATCGACATTTCACAATCTTCAGACTCAACCGACAAGTTTTTATTTTTCTTTTGAGACCTGTTTTTGCACAATCTTTTTGTGTGAAATCAATTGAAATAAACAAAAATAAATAATAATTATTTTGTCATTGAATTTGGAAAAGAGTGCGGAAAACAATTATTAATAAATAATTGCTAAAAGTCTCGTCAATTACAGACAAAAGTTGAGAAACATTTCTACAAAATGTTTCTCAAAAATGATTTACTCCTATTTTCAACGCAAGAATCGAGCGTTGATTCTATAGTCTGGACTCCGGAGGCCATTCAAACATCTCTTGGCTCTTGACATCAATGTAAATGTTTTAAAGAAAGGTGTTTCGCAAAAAGTTAAAATTGAATCAACAATTTAATTTGTTTTCAAGTATTTTTTTAATTCCCGGTTCTTATTATTTACATTAAATTGGATTACATTTACATTAATATTTTCATCTGAAATATATTTTCTGAATACAACTAATCAATAGATTTGTAGCAAAAAATTTTTTGTTATAAACATTTGTCTATTTTTCTGAAACATTACATAAAGATTATATATATTTTTTGAACAAATCAACAAAATATTGGCTAATATTCAGATAAATTCTCTTTTAAATGACTTTTTTGTCTCAAATAAAATATGAAATAATGAGCAAACAATTATTTTTATACAATATTTACATAACAAACAAAATAATATAGTATTTAAAGACTTCGATCGTTAAAAATCATTCGTTTAGATAACGATTTCATCACAATTTCATTCAGAGATACATTTTTAATCACTTTTTTCAAATGCCTTGAATTAAATGTTTCTTTTTTTCGTCAAAATAATGTTTAATTCAAAGACATTTCGCAATAGATTTCTGAGAAAATTAGTGGAAAAATATTAATTGAATTTTAATGGAAATATATATTTCTTTTCTTATTCATAGATATACTAAAATATGTGGTCTTCTGTCAAATAGATAATGTATTTAATAATCTGCGAAATATAACATTGAAGTGACATTCAATTCAAAGCACTCTTTTCTATACACATTCCCTACAATTTGATCGTCAAATATCTTGAGCTCAGAAATTGAAGACACTTTTTCTTATTTGGAATTTTCACAAATAGATAACAAACTAACAAAAAGTTTTCTCACTTTTCAATTGGCTTTCTTTGAGTAGGATTTGATTTGAAGGGAAAACAACTAATAGAATATAATAGGCTTTGGATATCATTTTCATTGTATTATTAGTTATTTTAATTTCTGAACAAATTTGACTCAAATTGAGTCTTATATATATTTAAATATATTTTTATATGATTTATACAAATAATTCAATTCGGAAACAGAGGACCCGATAATTACAAAAACTGTTTTTCGAATTCAATACATTATAACCAAAATAATTAATAAAATTAATAAAAAATTTTAAAAAAACAATTGAAAAATTCAATTAAAAACAATCAAATTCTCTGAAAAAATAGAGAAAATTAATTATAATTTAATAACAAATCAAATGAAAAATCAATTAAACTTATCGTTAAATCAATGAAAAGAAAAAATTAAAATAAAAATTAAGAAAAAAAATTAATTTAAGAAATGAAACAATAATTTGATATTTAAACCAAAATTTGATTTTTAGTATTAAATAAGTTGTCGTTTGTGTTGATCTGATTGACAGCAAAATGTTTTTTCCTCTGATGTTGTAATAGAGAGGTCTTCCAAACTGAGACGAAATCACATCCGGGATAATCGCATTTGTGTTTCTTATCTCCGGTATGTTTAAACATATGTCGGCGCAAATCCCGTAAGAAGTGTGGAGTATATCCGCAGTCAGGCCACGGACAACGATAGCGGCCGACACCCGAATATCTGGTTCGCTTGTATTCTTCCGCTGAACGCATTTGGGGACTTAATTTGCTCGGATCTCCCCTCAGCAGACCTGTGCTATTGATGGCCGGCGGAGTTGGGGTCGTCTTCTGAGTGGCGGACAGCCTCTCGTATAGAACCGTCTGAAATGTGAGACTACTTTTGTCGATTCCATTCAGGGCTCCATTCAGAGCGTTATTGCAATGAATGTTATTGAGGGCTGAAATGGCGTTGAGTGCGGACCCACTGATCCCTTTGTTGGTCAAATTGACCGCTTCTTGAGAGTTCTCGATATCAATCATATCGTTGTGAGCCATCTCTTCGTCCTCTTCGGCCAATTCTTCCTGTTCTTCGTCTCTGTCCGGATCCGGTTCTGATTTCAAGACGTGTTTCTTCAAATGTGAGTCCAGTTCTTCTTTACTGAGGAGTCTTGTGCTGCAGTACTCACACGAATAGATGGACTTTCGGATGTGATTTCTTCTGTGATGTGTGAGAATGTCCTCGTTATTGAAGACACGGTTACAGTTGGGCCAATCGCAGACCAGACGCGACTCCTTTCGGGACTCGTATACCACGAGAGGTGTCGAACGGGCGGCAGACGTGGCGTCAGTCTCTGCAGTTCGCGTCATATATCGGATGACGGCTTCGCCGTTATTACCGTTAAGCCTATCGTCTCTGTGTTTAGCGATAGTCTGATCCGATCTCTCACTACAGTCTGATCTGAAGCCGGAGTCGTTCGTTGCGTTCGAATCTTGACTTATGGAAGCGGTTCGCGAATGGATTACTGGCGATAGGTTTCGGTCATATCCAGAATCGTTTGTATTAGAATTCATAGATATAGTGCTCTCCGGCTCTGACTCTGGGCTCTGAACTCTGGTGTCTCTGACGGGAGGCGACGGCATACCCATCGGACTCTTTGGGCGGTTGTCCTCCTCTTGAGTGGACATAAACTCGTGTTTAGTCTTGAGAACGAGTTTGTCGTACTGTTCCTGCCATACCCTCAGCTCAATGTCTGCCTCGTGAGCGACACGTCTGAGCTGTCCGTTGATGTGTTCATTGCAGACACAAGACTTGTTTCTGTCGATAATCTGCATCGCATTGAATCCCTTATTACTGGAGCGCCGGATGTTCTCCAGAATGCAATTGAATCGCGAAAATGTGGTTAACTCTGACTTTAATTTCTCATTTTCGAGCTCCAGGTTATTCATATATATCTGAACTTCTCTGAGCGGCAGATAAAGCAGTTTTGAATTTAGCGGAGGATTTGTAGACATGTTGTGCGCCCTCTCCTCGACTCTCTTTTTATGTTATTCTCTCTTAGAGTTTATTACTCTCTTTATTCGAGATTCAAGTCTTTTACGGCAATTAAGGACTCAATTGAAATCAATTTATTTTATTTTCGGTCGGATTTTGACGGAAATTATTATTTAGTTGTCTTTTCAGACGTCTTTTCTAATTGTTTTGAACTCTAATATTGAAAAAAAATCGAGAAAAACATGAGAAATCTAATTAACCAAGATTATTTTTATAATTTATTTTTCTGCCTAGATAATTGACATTTTCATCGATTGAAGGCTAAAATAGCAGAATTTAAGTGAACTCGAGCTTATCTAACTCTAATTGATTACAAATATAATTTGATCTTGGTAAATATTGGCAATTTTGACCAATTATTGGTAATTTGAAGCGCGGTTTCAACTATTGTACAAAATCATTGAATAATTTAATAATTGAAAGACTTTTAGTTATTTCCTAAATATGTATGAAATTAGTGATAAATTTCTCTGAAAAATGAATTGAGTTTCAAATCAATTGATAATTAATTTCAACAAAAATTATGATCAAAACGATTGACAAATAATTGCGAAATAATTTCAAAAATATTTTGAAAACATTCAAATCTATTGATGTCTTTCAATGAACTCAATTCTATCTATAATTTATCAGCAAAAGGACCCAATTTATAATTAAAACTCTTCTTAATTAAAAATTTGACCAAAATTTAGGTTAGAATATGAAAAAAAGACTTACATTTTAGACGAATAGATGAAAATATTAGATACAGTGGTTATTAACAATCAATATATTTATCATAAAATAATTGAATTGAATGACAAATAATCAGACATTAAATGCAATGCATTTATAAACAGTGTTTTGACCGCCAATTGACTGAATTATTTGTGGATCACATAAACCAATAAATACTAGTCGTTGGAGACGTTGGAGACGACGATAAAAACTTATCAATGATTACAAGAGTTGACCAAAAATTTTAGTCTTAAAAATCAAACTTCAAAACAAAAATCTCATTTGAAGAGAGAGTTTAGAGCAAAGTATTTACTGAATAAGAGAAGAGATATAAGTATTGTGCAAAAAAAGTTTCATTTAGTAATACGAGGAAATACCAAGGTAACAAGGTTTATTACACCTTGCCTTTACGCTTGTGTAGAGTGGCGTATGTCTAATAACACCCGCCCATAGCACGGGTCAAAAATCCTCTTATCTTGTTATAGCTTGGAATGAGAACTGACTTGATAAACAATTTGAGTGGAATTTATCAAGGTAGTCTAAATTTGTGCTAGGTGGATAAGCCACTGACACGGGTTTACATCATCGTTGTGTAACGTCACAGACAAGGACGATGTTGAAAGGGAACAGCCCACCACACGTTTCTCTATTTTGCGCACTAATACATTCTTATGTGTGTTGGCTCTGAGCACAGGCTATACAGTGGCTGTCCTTTCATAGCATATAGCAGTAAAACTCGTGTTCACTCCGTTCTGTTTATCTGAAGCTCGGAGTGACTCAAAATAAAATAGTTTTCCATTAGATTTAGACAGCAATCAAACACAGGCAGCACAGCCTCAGCACAGGGCAGGAACGAACTCAACGAGTTTTCGTAGCGATATTCTATGAGTTGCACATATTCTGTGCCTCACATGTGTTCATACATTGCACAACATATGAACACACGTATAGTACGGTCTAATGCAATAATAACAGACACTGTGTCTCAAATATTTCTCAACTCTTTAGGCCTTAATTAAATCCGGAAGAGTCTGATCCAAAATATTTGACAAATATTTTCATTCTGTGCTAAATGTCTGACACTTAAAACAATTAATGAAGTTTTGTGTAAAATTAGTTTCAAATGTCTTATTCGGTGCCAAAAAGTTAACTAAAAAGTGTCTCTCCTTTTGTTAGGAAAAAAATATGAGAAATAGATGTTTCGGTTCTGTTGTTCACCTCTTATGACAGACTTAGTTGTGTTTTGATAGGAAAACAGGACTTCCATTCAGACATACCATACAACAGATTGCATACAAAACTTATATCTTATTCATTGAAATGAATGGAAATGTTGGGAAATAATGTGACAATTATTAAGAGATCATTATTTTTATGATGTTTTTTATGTTGTTATTAAAAATAAAATATAATTTCAAGAAATAAACAAAAATGATGTCTAAATCTATTCCTGGATAGTGTCTGTCAGTTAATTTTGTCTTTGTTTAACCTTGATGCAATTTAATTTGATTCTCTAAATAACAATTCTTTGCAATTCTTCGCATTTCTATGCATTTCTTTGCACTTATTTATTGATTTATTTATTTATTTAATGCCAATAATTATCTAAAATCTGACATTTCTTTCAATAAATTCATTAAATGAATAAAAATATTTTTCTGATCATGGATTGAATCTTCGAAATTGATCAAGATCAATTGTGAGAATATAATAAAAATCATTTCAATTAATAATCATATAAAAAGAAATTTGCAATCAAACCACATATCAAGTCTCTTATCAAAATATGAGCAAGGTCTTCGTCTAAAGATAAGTAGTGATAAGGTCAGACTAATGTCAAGGTAACTTTTGTGAAATCGCTTTTATTTGGCTGAATAGTCACTTGGAATTAATTTTCATTTAATTATTTAAAATAAAGATTTATAGTAAAATTTTCATCGAAAAAAAACCATTAAACTGCATCAAGGTTGAACCAAATATAATTGAGCACAGTAATTTTCCCGTACCTTGCACACATTCTTCTATATATATAAGCACATATGTATAAATATTAAATGAAATATATATGAAATGAAATTTAATAGAATAATCAAAATATTAATCACAACTAATCAGTCAAACGATAACTTGTATTAAAATTATTTGCAAAAAAGTTAACAAAAATCCCAATTCTTGCGAAAAATGCTATCAAAAGACAAGAAAAAAATAAGAGATTAAAAGGAAATAATGACTCAAACTTTCACTGAATTCTCTAAAAATTGTTCAGAATTTTCACAATAAATAACTTTAAATCAGATTAGAATCGAAGTCAAAAAAAATTATTGGATTTTAAAATTGAATTTATTTTTGAATAAGCGATAAAAAGTTAAGCGGAAAGGTATGCTCAACACGTGTTTTGGTGCCGACTGTGAAAGAGAACAGGTGTGAAATTAGGTTACCTGTGCGATTTTTATATCAGAGGAAATTTTTGACTCAATTAATATAGAGCTTTGAGTTCAGTGTTTCTGATTTCGTTTATGTTATGATTCGCGTCTAAAACATGTCTTACAGACGAAGTCGTTTTTTGATGACTCCCTTTCCCAATGTTTTCACTTATATTTTGTTTTTGAATGCTTCGGCAAATCATTTTAAAGGACAAAAGCGACGAAAATTTTCTGAGGAAATCATTTGCATAAAAGTGTGTCTGAAATGTGAAAAAACATTTACTCAACTGATTAACAGTTTTTCCAAACTAACATTTTTTGGAAAATAACACAAATCAAAGGTTTTTCGCTGACATTCTGTGTAAATGTAAAATCAGTTTTAGTTATCAATGAATTAAATTTATCTCTATTTTCAACACTACTTTCACTACATTTGCTCTGATATTAAATTTAGAAAATATTTGATTCAAGGGATGAGATATTGAATAATAAGAAAAACAATCGATTCTTCTCTTCTCTGAGTTTTCTTTAACAAGAATTTTATTTTTGAATCCGATTCTTGTCTTTCGTCAGATATTAGAGTAAATGAAATACCGATTCCGGCGTTTATTGAGAGCTTTACTCACAAATAGTTTATTATTAGAAAATAATTCAAACGATTTCGGGATTCTCTGCAAATGTTTGTGATTTTCGAAAATTAAAGGGAAATGAGATTTGAAATGACCAATTTAAAAATAATTGATTTTGTAAATCAACATGTTTATCGTGTTATAACTCAATTTATTTAAAATTATAAACGCCTTGAACCTTTTCTAGATTTTATATTAGTATTTTTCTGAACAAAAGTTATGATTAATTAAAATGTTATGCATTTCTTAAAATACAAATATTTTGTAGACTTTTTGACTTTGAATTAATTTTTCCAAATTATTTTAAATATATTTTATATAAGGAAACAGATTTGTCGCTTCAGTGCAAACGATGTACACGTTTTGGACTTGTTTTTTTACTTTTAGTGGAACTTAATATCAACCCTCAAACTAAAAGTTATAACTTTTTTGTTTAATAACAGATGAAACCCAATATACTAAACGTGTCTAACATTTTCGCCTTAATGTCAATATATTCTTCTTCTTCTTATTGCAATCCTTAGATAACATTCAGTCTATTTATTTTTCCGATCATCTCTTTTGTTGGCATTGATTTTCTAAGTGAATGACTTTCATTATTAGACAAAAAGTTGTTATTTGTTATGAATTCAAGAAAACTTTAAGACGTTTTCTGATTGTTTGTGAAATTCAGACAACTTTTGTAGACAATTAGAGAATCAATGAATGGATAATTAATTTTATTTTTATTCAAAATTTTTTGACATTGTTTTCTAGTCTGAGTTATGACTATTATTCAGACGATAATTGTTCTCCCATTTGACTAGAAGTAAAAGATTTTGAGATTTCCTCTAATAATATAATTCAATACATCGTAAAGATTTCTCTATTTATAATTCCTAAAGAATTGGATTTATTTTCACATATTTTCGAGAAATTTGTTGAAAAACTTAAGTTTTAAATGAATGCGAAGAGAAAGAGACAATAAATTGAAATCCCTTTCTAAATATTTTCATAATAATAGTATTTATCGGATAAATTCCTGGAGGAGATCATTAATTCTGTTAAAATAATCAAACTTTCCTCCTATTAATTTTCCAAGATAATAAAAGATATGTTAAGATCTGATTTTAGCTTTCATTAGCATTTAAATGAAAGAAAATAATTGTGATTAAAATCGAAAGTGGAAATCACCCGAATATCAAACTTTTAATTATAATTATATCAATCTAAATAATTATTGAATCCCATTCCACGATCAATTTGATAACAATTATTTCTAGAAATATCTTTAATAATTCTTCATGAATATGATAAACATGTAAATTCAAGGACTTAAGTAATGATACCCAGAAAGTTTGATTACGTTTTGCCTGATTATCTCCAGTCATATAAATTAAGTTTTAAAAACGTTTAGTTCTACAGAATTACGACAAAAACAAATGAAAATATTTTACATTTCTTTACGATTTTAAACAAAAATATCGGAAATTTTTCTTTTTTTCTTCTCAAAACATTTTGTATTTAGAGGTAAACTAAATAATTGAGAAACTTATTTTTGCTTGTTTAGTTTTTTTCAGTCTTTGTTTTTAAACATTGTTTTTCTCGTTGATTGAAAACTTGACATTTGTTTCAGATCTGAACTCAATTTAAGCCCCGATAATGAGTAGAATAAATGATTTAAAATTGCTTAAAAACTTTTGTTTTTATTTGTTTTTATTTGTTTCTCAGATATTCAGAAATTGTTTAAAATCTAATAGTTTTGAAATTGTTTCAGAAAGAGACGAGACTTTAAAAGTTTGCGAAAAAATTATCTGAACTCAAATCCATTTGAAGTATTTGAGGTCGCCTTCAAAACTGACTTTCGTCTTATGGGAAAAGAAATACCTCTTTATATCTCAATTATAAAATTTGCAGAAAATATACGGTTTCTATCAAATTAATCCCAAACTTGAGGGCATTTTTTCTATTTTTAAAGAAAATTTATAATTTTGTCTAACATTAGGGCTATCACAACAACAAAAAACTCGAGAGAATTCACATAGACCAAGGTCATACACGTGTATGACACTTGTCTTATCCAAAATAGTGACGTCAGAGACGACCAAAAGGAATATCTTTCTCCAAAAGTTCAATAAAACTTTCACTAAAAACGGGAACAAAAATATATAAACTGAGTAATTGTTTGGTAGAAAAGAATTTTCTGAATATTTTATGAATTCATTTGTTTAATGATTTTTTTCTACAAATTATTTTACAAAAAGTTAAAAATTGAGCGAATTGTAGACTTTAGGCTTTTGTTTGAGCAAAACATGATTTTGTTTCAAGGAATGGGAAAAATACTGAAACGCCTTTCTTTGAAGTACTGATAGTTATCGAAGTCTTCCTCTTCTTCTTCAATCTCTTCCTCGAACCCATCTTCAGATAATTGGTTTTGATGGTCAATATTGGCAAAAGTTATTGAATAAACCAAATTATTTGTAAGATTAGAGTCTTTAGCGCTCAGATCCTTCATTGCTGACCGAGGAGTGGAGGGTGCCGTTGGCGGTGCCGATACGTTCTTATAAGAAGACGAAAATGTTGGGCCACGAGATCTTCCCCTATTCGATGCAAGAGTTGCCCCTCGAGATCGGCCCTCAATTATTCCCCACTTCTGAGGCTCTGCAGTACCGAAGACGATGAAGAATACCAAACCGAAGATATAGATCCCGGCAGAAGAATAAAAAACAAGATTCCACTGATGAAGGCTTCCGTACTTTTCAACAGAAAGGGATTATTTTCAAAGAAAAGCTGAAAATTGTTTGAGAAATACCTTTCCGTTTAAAAAGATGCCGACATATAGAGGGGCAAGAATTCCGGGTAAACTTGCGATGGCATTAGTTATACCATATATTGTTCCCGAATGGTCCGGAGCTATGTCTACGACAACTGGTTTATCGCCCCCAGCGTTCAGACCAAATATAATCATTGCAACAACTAATAAGACAATGACCATGGTCAGATCACACTTGACCGAGGGTATAAGTGCCAAACATACAGCCGGTCCTCCCAGTGCTATGGTCTCGAATATTTTTCGGGAAAGGGTGTCATTAATGAGACGTTTCTTTCCGATCCAATCAGAAATAAATCCAAAGGATGTGAGGGATATACTGAGCGCCACATAAACCACTGCAGTTATTATGCCATTCTGTTAATTGAAGGGTTAGTTCTCATTAATTAATCAAATAAAATATGTACAACAAGATCATTTGCCACTCATTCAAAAAATCAATATGATTTAGGTGAACTTTTAGATCCTGTCAAGAGATTATATCTGTTAGAATTGTTCGTGTTTGACCTTGTTTATCTAAGCTGTCGGTTATATTATTGAAAAACTGACGAAAACTCATAAAATTTATAACAAATTACTGTTTTTTTTCTGTTAATTAATCTTAAAGTATAGAAAACATAAAACTTTTAGTAATTTAAATGTTTTTAAAGTTTTTCTTTTCCTTTGATTTTAATTGATTTCTAACTTTAAAGACACAACTTTCGACTCAAAATGTTTTGCCAATTATTTATATTATTTTTAAATTCTGAGCAAAACATTTGTTTTGAGCGCAAAAATAGTAATAAAAACATCGAAACAAATGATTAATGAACTGAAAAACTGAATAATTAATAGAAATGTAATTAAAATCAATTAAACTTTGAGACGAACTAACGATACTTTAGATTAAAATCAATTGGTTATGGATTCCGAGCATTGGCTCTATAATGAGCTCTACAAGAGAGCCGACTTCTAACCTCTTTTTTAAAAATAGAATTATGCTAGAATATTTTAGAAACTGACCATTTCGATTGGCATATGTAGAACAGACTCTAGGTAAGTTGGCAGTTTTGACATGAGCATAAGATTGCCCCAGGCACCACAAAACTTGGCCACAGCTATGGCCCACATTGGGAGGGACAGTGCGATGGCTTTCCACGGAATAATTTTTTTGCGGGCCTTTTCTGCGTTCATAAACGAGACGTTGACGTTCTCTGTGATCAGAGTTAGCTCTTTGTCACTAATTCGGGGGTGTTTTGAGGGACTGTCGTATATGCAATACATCCAAATGACAAAACAGAAAACCCCACAAATGCCGATCACATAGAAGACTGAGGGCCAGCCGTCAGCGAACCCATGTTGGCATAGGTATCCGGATAAAGGCATCGCTAGGACAGCCCCGAAATTTCCACCGACTTGTATTAGGGCCAATACAACACCCCTTTCTTGTCGCGGCACCCAATTTGCGAGCAGAGCATAAATAGCAGGAGTTAATATACCCTGTTTTAATTTTATGTTTAATTGATAATTGAAGCTAAAACAGTGCAGTCAACATACCTGTGCTAACCCAGTGATGACCCGAAGTATAATGAGTGCGATTGGACTCCAATAAGAAACTACAGGAGTTAAGAACGTGAGGATAGCAGAGGAAAGGATTACAAATCCACACAAATATCTTACTCCAAACACATCCGCCAATTGTCCGCCTTTTATGTGGAAAACAATTTTAATTCACTTAAACATAAATTTTTCAAAAATGTTTCAGACCATTAATATTTGTGGCGATATACCCATAATAAAAACTGCCTAATATATGACCTTGCATAGCCTCTGACCAGGTAAATTCACCAAACTGTAAAATGTTTAATAGAAAAAGTTAAAAAGTTGAAACTATCTTGATTAAATCGAAGCTGACATTACTGTTTTCGTCGATTTGGCTTTCATCGTATGGACAGGTGTCTGATATATCGGTATATGATTTGTTAGCATTGATTTCTCTGAGTCCCGTCCCGTTAACCATTGCGACAATGGTTACACTCATATTAGTTCTTATTGTATACGAAAGAGTGTTGGATATGGCGGCCACTAATACCACCACAAAACGGGTCGGAATCCCAGCTTTATTTGGATATCAATCGGCAATTAAATGAGTGTAAGCGCTATCAGTACGTCATCTGATGTTTTCTCAACAAATCTAATACTCACCGAATCCGTGGCTTTTTATATCATTTATGGCCTCTTTGAACGAAGAGGTATGGCTTTTGATACTTTTGGCACTTTTTACACTTTTAAAGGACTGAGACCTGGATTTTGTCATATCTTGCAATTTGTATAACTATTTCAATGAATAATACAATTAATAATTGTCTTATAGAGAGACACATAAAGTGTCGTTCCTTTTATTGAATTATATCTCGAAATCAAATGAAAGAAAGACTGAAGAATTGAGTCGAGGTTTAAATACTTTTTAATAGATATCAATGGAGTAATAAATATGAGAATACTCTCAAAATAATTGAATTATTGTCTGAATAGTATACAATCAAGTGATGTGTCGGTCAAATACTAATAAATATTTTTAAAACCAATTTTTATTACCGAAAAGTTTTATATCTTTGATAACATACAGTATTTGTGAAAAACATATAACTTATTATTTTAAGAATTTTGAACATTTGAACATTTGAACATGCTTCTTTTCAAACTAATAATTTTGGAAAATTCAAGAAAACTTTGGATTAATTTTAGAATTTGAATTTAATAATAACAAATAATATTTGAAAGTTGAGTTGAAAGGGAATTTCAATATTTTTTTTAATCTTGAGCCTCAAATCTTGTGATCGACAGTCAATTCACCAAAAATTTTATTGCAATAAAAGTGTGATATGAGAGCACACGACATCGTTTTTTACTCAACCACTCACTTCTTTTTATTGTGATTTTATCATAAGTACAATAAACTACTGTTTATTGGAATTAACCTCTCATACAAATAATCAAGGTTAACAAATTGTAAACTTATAAACCATTATTGTTGCTACCCTTCTCATTTAAATAGTTTACTTGCAAATATAAACTATTTAAGTTCATCTCTTTCAGTTGAATTTAAGAGTTGATAGAAAAACAAGGAACAAAATCAAGTTCAACTGTACTTGTTCCATATTTGATTAGTAATTGATGATACTTCATCAACAGGATAAACAATTGAAATTACTCAAAGTATTCAAGAAATTGACAGATCAACTGCAATTACTATCAGACCCGCTTATAATCCACGCGAAGGGATCGGCCTTTTTAGGAGGATAATACCCGAAATGGACAATAGCCACAGTATTAATAGTACTAATAAGGGCAGTTGGGAATTACAGTTTGTATGGATAATAAGCCGAATTTGATGTTAACCGGCTGTAATATAAACGGGTCTGAGTGTAATTAAAATGCATATTAGTTGTGAAGAAAATTTAATTCTTGAATAATTTGAAAAACAATATTTTGGCGCAAATTCTGTAAAGTTTTGATTTTGTGATAAGAGATGTCGTCTCAAACAGAATCTTAGATTTTAAGGAATAATTGTGAGAGAAGTGAAACAATTCCCTCGAGTTTTATAATCAATGACTTATTTCTTTGAAAATTATTTGTCAACTCTTCGAGACATCAATTATTTGAGTTAAGGCTTGAGTTAAGCTCTTAATTAGTTTATTAGTAATTATGTGATTCCGAAAATTTCAATTCGGAATTTGATTATTAAATAAATATATTTATTGATCTTGCTAATATCATTGCAAGATCAGCAATTTATTCGTACAATATTCTTATCAAATAAAATGCAAACATAATAAATTAATTAAATATAATTGTAAAGAATGTGCTATCTCATTTTCTAATCTGAATATTGTGACCCAGTAATGACCCAGTAATGAACTAGGACTAATTTGCATGATTTCTTTCACAACAAATGCGTATATTATTTGTTGTGATGTTTATTATGTATTGAAGTAATAAATTGCATTTCATTGTAAAAATTAAATGCAATATGTCATTGAAAATGTCAAGATCAATTTGAAACAGACTTTGAAGCATTTTATTATGGTCCGGGTTATTTGTCTCCGATAATAATTATGTACCTTTTTATAGCTTTAAGCAATGATTTGACTTTTTATGATTAATTTGTTGAGAAAATTGTTTTAATGACAAAACAATTACATAAAGTTTTTTTAATCTAAATTAAATCTAAAATTTAATTTATGTCTCTTTTTTACAAGACTATCAAATTCTATAACCACTTTATCATTCAAATTCACATTTCAATCAATAGTTAATCAAAATAATTATAGGGTTTCCACAATTGATTTCAATTCAAAGGCAGGTCCGGTAACCTATCATTTGATGTCTGCCATCAAATAGATATTGAAACGAATTATTGAATCTGAAGACACATTAGAGTCGATACTATTGAATGTCACGTCCGATGAGCTCTGTTTGTGAAATGTGTCGACAAATAGTATTTTTCTTGAATTTTCGTGTTTTGGCACAATTTTGACTAAAATTTATTCAGTTTGCGAACAATGAATAGAAGACAAAAGAAGGTAAAAAATATAATTGAAATCCAATATGACTTAACGTCATTCCGAGTTAACAATTGAGCAAGAGGAATTTTCCTTAATAGAATAATAAAAATTTCACCCTGTTCGTTGATTCTCGACATTAAAACCATTAAAAACTTCAAAAACACTATAATTTAAGAGAAATACTTCTAAAAGATTTAATGTTATGATTAAAAACATTTTTTCAATTACTTTGAGATCAATAAAAATAATGAAATGTTAGCCAAAAGTCATCAGCAAAATAAAGTTGAGAAACGATAAGAAAAATCTGGATTTTTGAGTCCTAACAGTCTTAACGACACATATATTATATAAAAAATAACAATAATTGATATATAAATATATGAGGCAGGTGCTTTTCTTATCGTTTTTCCCTTTAGACGTCAGAATAGAAAAACTTAATACAAAAGAAATACCGAAAGAAATAACTTTTATATACATTTACGACAACATTACCAATGAGTTAATCATTGTTTCGATTAATTAAACAGAAATTGAGTCACTTTTAGAGTTATCGGAGTTTTCTCCGAAAGTGCTTTTATTCTGAGTGTTGGACAGACGGACAAACCGGTCATCAATTATGATCAATCATTTCATATTTTTCTTATTGTTTTTCATGATATTTATCAGTCATTGCGATGTTCTGAGTGCCCAAAAATTTGAATCCAATATTCAGATGTTATTTGAAAATCTGACTGATCCTGTTCACTACCAGAAATGGATTAGGCCCCAGGTCAACACAAATGATCAGTCGCCTGTTAATATAACCAAGGGTAAATATTAGTCTCAAATTTTTTGTTATATGTCTAGAAAATTAATCTTGTTTACTCCAGAACCCCTTTACGTGAACGTTAGCATTGATTTATATAATTATGCGACAGTCGATGAAATTACCTCGGTATTTATTTCAATCAGATAGTAAATATCATGATAATCTCACTGAATTTGTCGAAAAATACTCAAGGAATACACATTTCATTTGTTCATTGATATGGAATGGTATGATCCCAGACTTCAATTCAATTACTTCAACAAACAAACCGGTGTTGAAGATAAAAATGTGATATTAGAAGGAGGACAGCATCACATCGACCGGCTCTGGACACCAACCATATTCATACCCAACAATCAGGATCCGGGATCTTTTGACTACGACCACGAAAGCGCTAACTTTATTAGAATAAAGCCCAACGGATACGTATGGCTAAGGAAACGGTATATTAAAAAACATTGTTTTCGGAACTCATTTAATGTTCAAAAAAAAACATTGTTTTCATTGAATTTGATTTTAATTGAATCTCTTCTCTGAGTCTAGACTTTAATTATGAAAATTGCAAAACAAGTCAATCTTTTGAATCATTTTCTTTTGTTTCCTAAAATGAAAAACAATTCTCTCTTTTGATTAGAATTTTCTTCAAAATCACTAAAATTGTTAACATTTTTGATACACAGGTTTTGTAGACAAATAAGACATTTTAGAGCACAAAATGTCATCCAATAATGTGTTTGTCTGAGAAAAATACCGAACAATTAGTAAGAATTTCTGTAATTTATAAGATTTTCAAAACTATTTCTAAACATTCTTTTCATTCATTTTATTTTGTAATCGTTTTTTCTATTACTTAAAACCCTCTCTTATAAAGAAAACGCCTTTCCTTTTATATTACTGACAGGAAAATGCTTCGGATATACTGTAATATGGATTTCCATTTATACCCATTCGATGAGCAGATCTGTTATCTTCATTTGGAGAGCAGTGTGTCGACTGCCGATTATCTGAAACTCCAATGGAATAAAAAACTGAGTTTCAGTAGAGGTCAGAGCTTTAAGACAATTGGCTTTGATTTGGGAGAGACCAATACTTTTGAATCAGAAGAAATGTACAGCAAGAATAATAGCTTCAGTAGGGCCAGCCTTAAATTTGTACTAGCTAGGGAATGGGCACATCACATATTTTTGTTCTATATACCCAGTGGTATTATAGTAATTGGATCTTGGGCATCATTTTGGCTCGAGATCACATCACCACCCGCTAGGGTCAGTCTGGGCGTGACTACAATGTTGGCACTCGTGACCACATTTAAAAATACCAAGTCACAATTGCCTAATGTTTCCTATTGGAATGCACTCGACATTTGGAACATGGTTTGCATCGGTATGTCATAATGTAAAGGGAAGGGTAGGTCTAAAATATTTTTTATATTCACTTAAATAGTGTTCATATTCTCGTCTCTGATTGAGTTCGCAGTCGTTAACTATATATTTAATACCGAAAAGAGAAAGAAGAGGACAATAAAACTCGAGAGGAAGCGGAGGAACACTATTATTATGACCAACGAAAACATAATTAAACATATGAGGAGACAGTCATCAGTTGACTCATCAATATATCAAAACACATTCACAACTACTATGACTTCGATGTCTGATCTCAACAGAAAGTTATCTGATTTCGAGAGAAAGTCATCCATTATTTCTAACTCGGATTTCCCCAAAAAGGATCCGGTATTTGATATAACAAAAAGGAGACGTTCTTCGATCGGAATCGACTTATTAAAGCCGATGCCAAACATCAGAGAAGAGCCTTCGGGACGCAATTCCCGCAACTCTCGACGGTCTTCGGCCACATCTTCGTCTCATATGGTGACCGACTTGTGTCTGAAACTAACGCCCGAAGAGTTGGCGAATGAAATCGACCGCAAGTGTCGCCTCATTTTTCCGTTGACTTTCTTGATGTTCAACTTTTTGTATTGGACTATCTTGCAAATCAAATTCTAAGATCAATTTATCTAAACAAGCATTTACAAAAAAGGTTAAAATTTGTAATCAATTTCTAAAAATTAAACTCATTTTTTCATTAGCAAGAATCTGAGCTCCAACACATTTACCTAGTCAAGTTTTCTGGTTTACTATATTTAATTAGTTTGATTTCAAGTGGAAGACACGTTTAGTTTCGCAAATAAGGAACTCAAGTTTAAAACTCAAATGTAACCAAGGTCTTTTGTTGATAAATATTTTTAAGCAGAAAACTAGAGTTTGTGATCGACCTTACTTAAAAACCTCTATAGGGTTTGTTTTACGATATTGCATATAATTGATAGTTCACTTAATTGAACATGGCTATTATTTGGCTCCATTTGGAAACTTCTCTGTAAGACATTTCCAGACATTAAATTGGTTGGATTTGCGTAATTGAGCATGATATCATATCATTTAACTTAGTACAGCATAATCTACTTAATGCAATTTATATTGAAAGTGAAAGTCGCTCAATGCAATGCTCTTGGTGATTTATGTCTTTCAATATTAATTTTCCATTTCCTGGTTCCAATAAATTAGAGTTCGTTAACTATTTATCCTCTGAAGAGTTCAACCGATAGTTTTGAGATGAATTCCCTCAACAAACGAATCAATAGAAGTCAAGTCAAATATCGCACAGAATATTCACGATTTACGGAAATGTTTTAAAACCTTTACTTTGTTTGACTGTAAATTAGATGAGAAATTCTTGTCATAAGTTGACAAATGGTGTGTCAACATTCAGATCTATCAATAATCCGGTGTTTATTTAACCGAATAACATCAAGGTAGATTAGGAAAACTCAAATTCTAGGAAATAACAGATAAAATATAGAAACCATTTGCCAACAATTTCCTTCAATTTCTCATTTAAGTGAGTATTAGTTTTCAAGTCATTTACGATTCACAACAAATACATATTTCATTCATATATGAGTCAGTTGTGGCTTATTTAGTATAAAGAGAGTCGAGATTTTGGTAAAAAAGTAAAATTTTCACAGAATTTCATATCACAAAACTTATGTCACCAGATATGACATACTCTGTCAACCATAACCTGATGTCAAAAATATTGAAATTTTCGCATTTCGTGTATTAAATACTTGAAGTGAAAAAAAGAAGTGAAATCTTTCGCTTAATAAACAAAATTTTTTATTTAAACAAATTCTTCAAACATTTGGTAAATCATCGGATTTGAGGGATTTTGTGAAATAAATATCAAAATATTTCGTAAAATCTGATTATTTTTCGAAGAAATGAGTCCAAAGTTTTCGCACATTTTCGAAAGTAAAATAAAAGTGAATTCATACAAATATATAGACATTGACATAGATTTGTATCGATCCAAGTGTTTGGAAAAGTTGTGTCGAAAACAAAATTAAAAGAAAAATCTCTATTCATAGCAATAATAAGTATTCGGAGAAATGGAAACAAACAGAAGAGTAAAATAAGGAACAAGAATAAGGAATGTCGGCCTCAGACAAAATCCAGACATACATTGTCTCAAATGAATGATAGTCTTCACATTCATTAAGACTTGAGATCACTTCTGCCAACTTTTGAGTCAAGTTTGGACACAGAGATATAGGAAAGGCATCAAAACTTTTTTGGTGAACAAAGAAACATGTTTTTAGTTATTGTATTTAATCGAAACCCAATATTTGGTACTAAAATTGCAATTCATAGAAAAATTTCAATTCAGTTAATATTTGATTGAAAGACATTTTTCTTCACTTCATTAAATAAATAGCAAAAATAGTTCAGCTTTTGTGTCAATAGAAGGGATGAAATGATTTCTCATTTTCCCGATGAGAGAGAAAATATGTGTTAAGAAAAGTAGAAAGTATTTTCACCAATCAATTCAAACAAGAATTTGAAATAAAGTTATCATCAAATCCTAAACACAACTTAAAATAAATATTTTTCGTTGCCTTTCGTCCAAACATTTCTATAGTTCTCTCTATAGTTGAAAGAGTCGTTTCATTCGAGTCTAACGATTTTGATTCAAAAATGAGTCAACACTTTCAAAATAATAGCATTTTTTTCTGTTGAATAACATCCATCAGAATCAATACAATTAATGGGAATCCTTATGAAAATTTAATTTTTCTCTGTTTTTCAATTTTTAAGTGAGTTTTTGTTTACACAAACTTTTCGAAGTTTAAAGTTTATCATTTAGTGATACCCAGGGGTTAACTTCAACTAATCTTCTGAGTAACTATTTATCTAGGCTAAACCAATTTATTTATTAAATTAAATTAAATTATAGTTTATATGAAATTATTATTTGTTTAAATGATAGCACAAAATATTTATTGATTTCAATGTATTCACAGTTTGACCATTTGACCAGTTTATTTAATAACCCCTAAGTCATTTAAGGAAGAGATGGAGAGAGAGATTTGATTAATGTTTAATAAAATCTCATTCATTGAAGTTTTGTTTAAGACTTTATGGATAAAAAGTGATGGATTTTATTTGATCTGGTATTCAGTGTTTCCAAATAAAGTCCGTTAAAATTTAATTAATTATATGAAAAGGAACAGTTGAGTGGGTAGTGTCAATATTTAACGAAATGCTTTGAATATTCTGTGATTTTTTCAATTGAATTGATAACCAGCAAAAAATTAAATAATTCTTTTGTCGATTCGTTTTTCATATAATTCTTTCGGTTAAATATTTTGTGGAAAAGAAAGAGTGAAAAGAAATTATATTTTTTTCTCAAAGAAAAGAATATTCTTTAATAAAAGTAATTAATTGAAACTTTTGTCAGAATATTTCAAAACCCAAACAGCATTTGACAAACTCTTTAAACAACTGATAAATAAATAATTAATTTGAATGTAAGAGCAATCGCTACAATACTTTTGATGGTAAGTATTGTATTAAAAGATCAAAACTAGTGCTCAACTGATATAACATTTATCTGAAACACTTAAATAAGTGAACGCATGCACTGACTCCACAAAAATCGATTCAAACGAAATTCTTTGCACTCAATTCCCGGAGTGTTCTGTCTTTTGAAGAGAGAAAGTGTGTGTCTGTGTGTGTAGAGCACTGGCTATGAAACTATGTCACCCATTTGGACAAATGTGGTAAATGTGTCACAACTGGTTCCGAGATATTCTCGGCACAAGTCTTTCACATAATCTCAAGTCATTGGAGACGATATCGAGTAAAACAGAGTTTTATTAAAACCCAATTGAAATCAAATGCCAAAACTCACAGTCTTTGCGGTTAACAAAAACAATGTCTTTTCGATGTCATCTCATTTGTTACTAAAATCTCTTTCTTTCCGTCTATTTGTTTGTCTCAACACTTAATTGAAGTCTTTTTCGAATCACTTTCTTCTTGTGTTCAAAGTCTGAGACAAAAGTTTAAATCTTTAATTAGAATGATATCTATGAAGGACTCAGTGAAGGAAAAAACTTTTTTATATGAATTAACGGCTGTTCCCAACTGAGTATCGGCGCTTCGGTTCACTCACTGTTTGGTAAGTTTCTCACGAAAATCAATTATTTTGTCATTTTATGCTTCAAATAAATGAAAGAAAAAAATTTTGAATTTGAATATAAACTTATATTTAATATAGAGTTTAGTTTCCATCAAAAGAAAAGTATTTTTTTATCCCAAAAGATATGAATTTTAAATATAATTCTTGTTCTCAATATTGGAGTTTTATTCTGCATCAATAATCGTGCAAAATCTGATAATTACCCAGTTGAAACAATTGCTCAAACAAATTATATTCAAATTCTAAATTCAAACGCAAACCACTTATATATTTCGCTCCAAATTTTAATTACATTTCACAATAAATTCCTACAATCGGGGGTTAATTTGACTAGATAAAATTATTTCCTGATATTTTCTGATGTAATTCCTGGTGTTTTCCCTAACAATTGTGTTTTGATGGAAAAAACCTCAGAATTACTGTTGAATTATTCAGAATTGATTCGAGTAATCAGTGTTCGCGTGTCTGTCCTCTAACCCCAAACTCCCAAATACTTCAACAGAAAAGTATTAGTCATTTGAAAATCTATTAAAATTCGCAGCTGTTCTCCAAAGCACAGGTCTCTTCATCAGAGAGTCTGTAATCAAAATTCAGTTTATGGTCTCTCAGTGTTTGTGTTTTCACGCAATCAATGTTTTACTGATGAAAAGCCTTTGAAGAAGTGGTGGTCACAAGAATTGCAATCAATTCGTCAAATAAATTGACAAAACCCGCGAAACGAAGGGATAGATTAGAATTGCAATCAATTGTTACGAAACTATTGGCCAATAGCTCAGAAATTGATAAAAAACAGTATCGAAGACACTTTTCTCGTCGTCTTTCAAAAGTCAAGTGTTGTTTGAATGAAGAAGTTTTTGCTTTTGTGCCACAAATACATCAAAAGCAAGAAAAAAGTCATTACTTTATAACTTTGTTTGGTTTCACTGTAGAGCACTCGAAAAAACATTGATCTTGGTCAGTCTTTGTCAATCATCGCAGATTTATTCAATTCAAATATTTCAAAAAGACCTACCTCATTTGAAACTTGGCATGATATTTGGTGTCGCAAAGTGATCAAGAATGCAGAGCCAACACTATTCCGAAGACTTAATGGGAAATCCAAATTCATCGCAAAGCAAATCAAAGAAAAAGGTCAGTTCAACACAACTTCTATTCAAAGTTTATTCAATTTGCAAAACGTCTTTACCTTCCATTACATTACATTAAATATATTTGAGATAAATCATTGGCTTTTAAGCCAATTCTTATGCATATCCAATTTTATCCAAGCTTGATCAAATTAAATTTATTTCGTTTGAATATTTTTGAAACAACATTTAAATTATCTTGATATTATCTTGATATTACGATTAATCAAAAGCTATTGAAAGTAATTGGACTGACCCTTCAGTTTTATATTAAAATAAAATAAACACTTTCATCACTTTTCAGTTGAATTTTTAGTGAAAAACATTTTAAGATGCGATGAATAATAACAATATTCAAATTGAGAGCCATTCTCCATATGAGTGAAAATTGCACACTTCTTGACTCAAAAAATGAGTTTTCATACGAATCTCTTGTCATTTGTCTCCTCTCAATATCAAACGCTGTTTCAAACGAGAGTAAAAAAAATATTAATAATAATAAAATCTAGACTTTGATGTTTTATCTAGTCGAAAAAGGATAGTAGCCAAGAGTGATTCAAAACCCACGAACAAAGATGAGTGGAATGAGCTAACGATAAATGTGTTATTCTTAGGAAAAATGATTTTTTAACTCTTATGAAAAACATTATGAAAGAAACCGAATGTTTACAAAAAAATTCGGAGTTTGTTATTGAATGAGAGAATGACAGCAACTCTTCCTTTTTTTATATCTATTTATCACTGGATTTATGATATTAGAAGTGTATGAATGTCTGCTATGAAACCGTTGGTCTCTAATTGATTGCTTCCTATTTGTTATACATAAAACGAAGTAAAAATTAATTACTTGAATCACGTATTATTAAAACAGAGAGTTTTGATTACATTTTTTCATCCAATAATCTTAAGCCAAATCAAAAGGAACTCAGAGACTAAGAAGCCGTCGTTTTTCATTAATTCTCAGAATTCGCAAATCAAATATGTATTCAAAGCATTAACCGATTATTTACTTCTTTTTCTATTCTTTGGAAAAATTATTTTTCGTCTCAAATATTGTTCTATACTTTTGTTTAAAATATGTCAGAAAATGAAACTCATATTTCGGATATTCATTATTTAAGAGGTTTTCAATGTTGAGAACATTTGATTTAAATTTTAGAGATAAGGCGAATAACACATTCTTAAACACATTTCTATTGAGGTTATTAATGTTACCTGGTTTAATAATGTACATGGTTGAAAAGATAAACATGAACCAAACTTGTTAGTTTTCACTACTTCTTGCTAAATAAGTTTTCAATCAAATTATCAATGAAACAGTTGTAAGACTTTTTACTTACTTATTAGATTACTGACTGTGAATATATGAGAATACACTTTATTGAACTCAAATTATAATTAAAAAATTAATCTACGAACTATTTCCGAGAAACATTATGAGTGGGATAATAAGTAGAAATAAATTGGAGTGGGAGCCTGCTTCTCATTTGACGATGAAATCATAATTAAATTATCGAGTCATTGATGTCATATATTTTCCAATTAATTGAAAACTTGTCGCCAAACGAGTGATGAAAGACTTGGAGTAATTCTCATTCATTAGACAATGATTTGTGAAATGAGCGAATGTTTTGTGAATTTCTCTAAATTTTTCTGAACTGTAATTACATTTATTGTAAGATAAATGGGGTTTCACTCTTTGACTTTAATTGAAAACAATTAATTTTATTTTGATGTAAACTTGGCAAAAAATGTCAAGTCTAAAAATTCCACTAAAATCACGTTTCACTTAAAACATTGCGAGACTTAAAGGGATTTTAAAAATTTATACTCAATTTCATAGAAGTTTACGATTAATTGAAATTTCAATTTCTCTAATATTTGAAGCTTTTGTGTCAAAGCTATTAAAATCATTGAATTGAGTGGGAAAAGCATAGCATCATGCTATTAGCATGTTAATTTACTGATAACTTATAAATGTATTTCTTATTTACATTAATCATCTGAAAGTGATTTTTGTTTTTGTTTTCCATCATTTCCACAGAAGTTGCGATTCTTCTCAAAATCAAAGTCCAAGAGTTCAGACTATGAGAGCACTACTCAATGCTATTGTGAAGAGTGTATGAGAACTGCTGTTAATCACAATAATTACTCGTTTAGAAGCCAACAAACGGCGAATCCCTACTATTATCCCATTGAGAATCAAAGCCTGAGTACTGCTCAGTCATTATCGATCGCCAATCAACAGCAGCTACAGCTCCGGACCGCTGATCTTGAAGAGCACATGTATATGGAAGTGTCGGAACGACTGCCACCTCAGCGCTTCGTAGAGCGTATTTATCCGCCACCGAAGCAGTTCCCCTGTGAGTGCACCACTTGCATGAAAAAACGGGGAACAGAATTGACGACAGAACTGCTGCCATTGGACACACAGATACCACTCCAAATGATGCATGAGTCACTCGGAGACTCTGGCGTTTTGTGTAATATATTGTAATTTTGTAACTTATATTCAAAAACTTATTACAGGAAACAGAATATAATGAATAACAACAGAGAAAACAATTGAGTTATGAAATCAAAGACTAAGAATCTCTTGATTTTGATTACACTTTTCATTATGAAAACATTGAATAGTCAGTAGTTATTGTCGTTTACTTCATCCATACTTTGCTTTCGGGAATGAATTGATTTTCCTTCTCATGCCTTCCCTTCCGTTCATCCTCTCAGCAAATATTCTGAGCGATAGGCAGTAGTCTATGAAAGACTAATATGTAATTTATTTGCCTAACTATTGGTGTAAGTCGTGATAAATCTCATTTCGTTTCATGTATTTTGTTTTTGTTTTGCTTTTCTTTTCATATCTTTCGCTTTGATTTTGAGACAAAATAGACTTCAATTCTATTATTATTTGTAAAGAATTCGTTTGTTTTCCTGTTTTTGTTTTGAAGAATAAGAATAAAAGTTCAATAAGTAATCAAATCATTGAATCAAAAGAGAAAAACGTTGATATTATTATTGTTAACAAAATATTTGATATAATAGTTAATCAAATGATTGTCTCAAATGCGATGACAGCCAATGATTGACATAACGGAAATCGATATCATTTTGAATGCTATTTGTTATAACTTATGAGCTCATAAGCTATAACTCAAATCAATTTATCGATTAATTACGAGAAATATTAATAAATTTATTATACAATGAGTTAAGAGACAAAAATCTGTTTTATTACACAATTAAATGAAATGATAAAAAACTATATTATATGAAATGACAATAGTCTGAATCAAATGGCTTTAATAAATATAACTTACTTTTAAATAAAATGCACTGGTCATAAAACCGGGTTATTTATTATAGGAAATAAAGACCAAAAAGTCTAACGACAAATGTCTTCACTCACCCTTTCCCTTCCATCCCTCTGTGCCTTGATTTGATTCCACAGAAAGGACCAAGATAACTTTCAATTCTGTTAATTCACTAAATTATAGATATTGTTTCCTGAAATTTCAAAATGAGCTTGGTCATCATCAGGCCATGAAGGGACAGACCGATCAATAGTAATATCGAAATAACCAATTATTTGATTTGATTTATTTGAAGACAAATAGAGTCTAATATTTTTATTTGAGCTCAAAATCTGGACATAAAAGTCTTGTACTTAAACTTTGTTCAGAAAATTAATCTGATTTTAACTGTTTTTGAAATATTAATGAAAGTCTGTCCCTTCCCTTCCTTTCCTTTACTTACATTTATTTTTGTTTTGTTTTCCTTTCAAAAAAAGCGAAACCCTTTGACTGAAAGAATTAAATAAAAATTAGACCCAATTTACAACAAAATTGAGTAATTTTTTCTGATAAAAGTGAATGCATTGATCACTGATCACATCCAACACAGAATAATAATAACAAAAAACTATTTGAAGAAATTCAAAAAACAAAATAAATGACAAAATGTCAACTTTTGAAGAACTTATTGAACGAAATGAACAAATTTTGACGTTTTATGACTTAATTAAATTAATCTAGGTTCAATTCCGAAATCTGAATAACTCAGAGAAGACAAATTGTGCTTGTTTAAAAACTATTCGAATCTATTAACTTATAATTTGAAAATCATTTATATTTGGATGATATATGTTGAAATTTGTTATCAAATGAAATTTAAAAAATTTAAGCATGGATAATTGATTTTTATCGTATCTAATAATAGATTTTCTTTTGATGAATGAAATGACTCTACAATTAATTTAATTAATTAATTCATAAAATCATTTATTCTTTAATCAATTGAAGCGTAAATTTGTTGAATCCATTCAATTATTTTCTTGAATTTATTTTATAAAATGAGTGATAAAGTGATGAATATATCGAAAAGGTTTTCATACAAACGGACGAAACAAAACTGTAATTCATTTTAATTGAAAGTTATATTTGTATTTGTTTTGCAAATAATAAAAAATGATTTCAATAATTGAATAATTCATTTGAATAATTCATTTTCCATATAATAGTCAAATATTTATTTAATTTATATACAAATGTATATAAAAATTATTATTGAATTTGTTTTTGCGTGAAATTTGTTGAATAAACAGTAAAATTGAATTTTTACACAAAATTGAATCAAATTTAGTTTATTACCGGTTATTATCATAACCTAATCTGGAAAAGCACTCAACAAAATCAACCAAGGTTATCAGTTTTATGAAAGTTTAGCTTAGTTTGTTTTGTCTATCACTGGATCAATTTATTTTGCCAAGATAATTTCACTAGCTCAACATGGAACTTGGTCTCTTCCCACTATTACTTGAACGAAGTGATTATTTTTGTTATGAGCACAACCTCTCTGTTCTCAACAAACGTAAGCCATTAGATAAATGAGAACTTTATTGTAGGCTTTGATGTCAAGTATTGTCTGAAACTGTATTTATATTTATGTTTAGTCGAAGAAAAAACTAAATGCAAAACAAAATTGATAACAATTCTGAAGGCTTTGCAGAGAAACAGACAAATGTCACTATTTTTGTGTCCAAACGATGAGACGAATGGAGAAAATGTTGTTTTTCTCCTCTATTTTTGAGGTATAATTCCAGTGAATTATAAAAAGCACTCAAACCTTAGGCAAAGACTTTGAGCAAAAACTTTAATGGAATTCATTTTCTTCTATACATTAAATGTTTTGTGAATTCGTCTGAAAATTGAGACTTTCTTTTCCGCTCATTTATTGAAGCATTAAAGAGCTGGTTATACCAAGTGTTATACCAAGGATTCTTAAGTTTACAAATAAATTTCACTCAAATTGAAATGTTTTGAGATTAAAATTGTTTTTTAGCGAAAACATTATCAAATTGTGAGTATATTTCATAGAAATCTAAAGAATCCCGATGATATTTCTCGAGAAATAAGTCTTTCAATATTTGTGGAGCTCTAATTGTACAAGTTACAATTTTATGTGAATCTCATAACAGCTAAAAAGGCAAATAATATTAAGAAAAATAATACAAATAATCTGAAGAGAAAGTTATATGATCTCAAATCTCAAATGACTGTACCCGTGAAAGGAATAAAATATCCAAATATATCTTGGAATAAACATGGTCATATTCTGCAAAAATTGATAATTATCGTGGATTTTAAAGAATTAAAGGCAGAATTTATTCTTATATTTAAAAGAATTAGAGTTAAATCATAATTCAAATTACATACAATTAATGGTTTAAATGAATAGAAAATTTTATGTTTAGAAAAATCAATGGAAAGGTATAATTCATTTGAATTTCAAATATAATTCAAATAAATGTCGTATTCTTTTATTTCAGAATCAGATGAAGAGATTACATTAAAATTGTGCAATAAATCCATTATTTAGTTTTATTTCAATTCATTAAACAATTCTTTTCTATAGTAGATGTTTGGGCGGAAATGTATTAAAGGAGAAGTCTCGACATTTGTCAAGAAAAAGCATTTTAGCATAAAAGTAGATCAAATTGTATAGATTTTTCCGGATTGCTTAATATTGTTGCTTATATCAATTTCTTTGAAAAAATGAAATTCGAGGCCAACTTCAAAAAGTCTGCCATTTGTTAGAAAAAGAGATAGAAGTAATACCATTCCACGTTTGCTTCAGTCCAGTTCACGAATAATCTGAATCCGATTCTAAAAATTGCAGAGAATTAGTTACAAGAGTAACAATAAATCAGTTAAATCATAGACGAAAAGAAATGCCCAGAAAAATGAGTTACTCAATAGAGTCGGTTCTCTTCTTTGCTTTTGATGCAGTGTAGGTCTAAGTGTAGGTTATATTCAATATTTCATATTTTGTAGACTTTTTTCCTTAACAATAAAAAAATCGGATGAAAAGTGAGAGGAATTGATTGAAGCGATAGCAGTGAACAGAATATCTTCTCTTTGATGTCAGGTTTTGGGAAAATCTATTGCTGTCATCAGTCAAACAATGATTGGTTTTGAGCTCTTCTTTTGTCTGTCGGAAGATATAGTTCTCTCCGCTATTTATGAATATAAATGATTCGGAAAATCAAATTATCGGATGAATTGAATTTTCAAATAGAGTTAGATTTTTATCAATTCGAGTCATAACTGGCTAATAATGTGAGTCATAAGAGAATATAAAACCTATTTGAAAGAGCATTTGAATCGAGACTTTTTAGTTCAATTCAAAGATTAGTGGTATTTCTGAAGTAAATCTTTAAAGTAATTCCAGTAATCGAAATCGTAATACACTTTTCGATCGAAATTTTCACAATTTTAATGTTTTGCTCCTTTTTTTATTTTGAGATTTTTAATGAATAAATGAAGCAGGAATATTTCATTTCCCAAGTTAAATTGTCTAGATTAATATAAACGAATCTAGAATTAGTGATTGTTAAAAAAAATTTCATTTCGTTGAATCAATTCAAAAATAATTCAAAGATTTTTACCTCAACTGTATACTTGAAAAAGTCTATTTATAGCTTGCTCGTATATGCATTAAATTAATATATGAAACCAAATTGATGTGAGTGCCTGCATAGTTAAAGTTCAACTCATCTCTAATAAAAATAATATAAACAGATATAAAAAGATTTATTCATAAAAAGACTAAAAACGTGAATCAAAATGAAATTTCTAAATGTTTGCAACATTTGGTTCTCATATAATAGAGAAGTCTAACATTTGGTGAAAAATCTTTACAAACATTACTAAAGCGAATGTCTATTGAAGTCAAACGAAAACAATTCAAATGATATTAGAATTTATTTTTATTATTACTCTCTATTGAACTCTCGTAAAGAAAGTCAAATAAAATCGTTTGACTAAAAGACCGTCAAATTGAAGATCGACTCAATTAATAGAATCGAAAAGAAATAATTGTATCTAATATTATAGAGCCTAGTAGACTTTTACATTATCTAATTAATAGTTACTGTCTACTGCCTTTCATGGTATACGGTTGTTGAACTAGATCATTCAATATCGCAAATTTGATAAACAGCTGATAATCAATCATAACTTCTGTTGGAAAGGGCTGTCGAAGAAGTGCTACTTTTGTTAATTAACTAACGGATGAAAAATTATGTCTTATGAACCAATTTACGTCTAACACAGCAAATTCAATATTGCATTCAAGAAAAGGACTCTCTCTCTCTCTCTCTCTCTCTCTCTCTCTCTCACACACACACACACACACACACACACACACACTTATATAATGAATAACTGATTAAAACCCATTTACCATTAAAAGCAATTTCTGATAATTTTGATGAATTTTTGGCGTGAATTATGAATAATCACTTCATATCCTAATTCATGGAAAAGTGATTTATTACGAGATCTACACTTAAAGCTAAAACCAACAAAAAAGTTGATGAACTTGGAGAATGTACTAGACTAATTCTTCATCAGACGTTAATTTAAAGTTTTCTTAGAACTGAATTCAGTGTTAAGTTACGTAAAATCTCATTAATATTTAAGATTAATATGAGATCTCAAAATAATTTCCTCGAATTTTCTTTCGGATAGAATTCAATCTGACTCACAATGAGTTTGAATTCATTGAAGAAAATAGTTCTGAAAAATATTTTTGATTATAAATTAGGAATTATAGACAAATATCAAAGGAATTGAATTTCGCTTTTATCGCTTCTTATGGATAAATATTTTGGTCGAAAAATCTTTTAAACTGAAAGTTCAATATTTCGATTGAAAGCCACTAAATGTAATAAAACACTGGAATTGGATTCTCTCTCCCTTTCTCTCCCTTTCTCTCACTTTTTTGCCAAAACATTTGCAAACAACGGATCGGAAGAAAATTTCAAAAAATATGTGAATAATATTTTGAATTTTGAAAATAAAGATATTGAAAGCGTTTTATTATTTTTTTATACGACTATAAAATTCACTAAAAATAGCTTTTAGTGCAAAAGACAGACAAAAACACCTTGGTTGGTCAAATGCTTTATTTTTCATTGAAATCGATTAAGAAATTCAATTGAATTACAAAAATAAGTTTAAAATACAACTATTGTAGGAAAGTTAGGTAAACATTGATCGAACAAGTACATTCAATACAAAATGATTATGTCATTTAGCATGTACAATTCATTTTAATAATATAATAGATCAAAATGAGTGATATGTAAATTTTCAATTCAATGCAATAAATCTTTTTAATGATTCAACTTTAAGCTCCTGGTTGTTTTCTTTCCCCTCAGACTACCCCCACCTCTGATATACTATTGAATAAGTTCTGTACTCTTCAGATAATATCCAAATTGATATCTTAATGATATGTTTCTGTTGTCTGAAATATATTGAATAAACTTGTGATCGGAATCGAGAACTCATTCTTCAAATTCAAAATTGAATTTTCGTTTTTCTCGAAACCATTCGATCAAAAGAGAAGATAAACTCATTTTTCTGTCAGTACTGTTGAAAACAATTTTCGTAATAAATCACTCGATGTTCACATCTAATGGTAAACTACTGTCACATAAAACATACAAAAAATATTTGGGACAAAGAGTTGAATGAAATCTAAGATACGTTTTGTAAAGAAAGTTAAGTAAATGATATGTTTTCTCTCTTATGTGTTATTCACTTAAATTCAACTTTGATTTGAATAAACATTTTGTATATAAACTTATTTCTCTTCATTTAAAAGAGATTTCAATCGACAGATAAACCTATAAAATGGTGCAAAACATTAAGGAGTCGGACATCAAACTCAACGGCATTTGTATATCTAATGGTAACTGTTGTGTACTATAACCGGAATTCCTTCTAATCTCACAATCAAAACAATTACATTCTGTGCTGTCATTGCAATCAACGTATTGTTCAGACTCTGAATTATTATTGTCTTCGATGACATTCTGATTGTACTCCTGGTCAACAAATAAATCAAAATCCTTTTCCTTTGAATTTTTAATTTGATTTTTATTGTTTTCGTTGTAAATAACTTTTGTTTCATGAATTTCGTAATTTGTTTTTTTCTCCTTTAGTTCATTGTATTTGTTTTGATTCAATTCTCCGATTCTCGAGTTCTGGACCTTCTCTTCATTTGTTTGTGAAGAAGTGGCAGAAGAAGACATTCTTAAGAAAAATTGTTAGACTCGAGTGAATTCTTGAGTCAATGGAGTCTGTAATAGAAGTGAAAGTAAAAGAGAAAAAAATAATTAAAATTTGTTCTGAAAGTCAATTATGTGAAAAAATAATTTGAAAGAATATTTTTCTTTAGAAATTAATCTCTAAACTACTGACTCATCTCCAGTTCATTAAGAGATGAAATCTGTATTCAATTGAAGTGTTTTTTTGTTGTCGAAACTCATTTAAGGGGAACTACTTCTCATCGTTTTCATTGATTATTCACTAATTCTAATAATAGAAGTTTTCAGATATAAAAGAGAGAGGAAATGATACCAAAGGCAACACTCGATTCACTCGTCCGACGATTCGTCTGTTATCTGAATAATGAAAAACTTCTAATGACTAGTGATTGGGAGCACAGACTCTAATGAAAAACTATTTGGCAAATAGAGCCAAGGAGCGGAGCGCTTATTGTGTGCTATCATTCGGAAAAATTAGGTAATTGTAATCTCCAGACAATGAATTTGATAGACAACTCTATTTCATATTCAATGAGAGATCTAAATAAACCAAATGAAAGATTCAAATAAGAATTGCTTTCAAATATTCTGTGCACTCGTATTCGATAGAGTGAGGGGTTGAGGAAAAATTTATGACAAAAAATGCTTTTCAGATAAATAAATGACTTCTATTCATATCAGATGAAAATTCGTTTAAATTGAGTATTGATTTTATGCGTCAAATGGAAAGGTATTAAAAGAACCACAATTTTTCAAATAATTTCAACTGATTTCACAAATTGAGATCTCTCTTCCTTTTTATTGCTCTATCAATTTAATTAAACATGCTGAATTGGTGTAAATGTCAAAGATACTATTTTAATTAGCTATCATTTGGATTAATTGGACCTCGTTAAATTTACAGGACTTGCAGATTAAAGTTTTAATGCATTTCTGCATTTGTTCACAATATGAAAGAAAAATAGAAAAATAAAAGAAAACGTTGTAATAAAATGGTAAACATCCTTGATCATTGTATTATTATTGTCATAAAAATTCAATAGAAATGGTTAATTACCTTTATCTTTCAACTTTACTTGATTATGGACTAGTTGAGTTTGTTTTCCAGTTTGAATTTCACACAATTCTTGGTCCGAAAGTTTCAACGACTGTATAGAATATATCGTAATATTATCTGACTTTTGCCCAAAAACTCAAATATTTTTGTCAATATTTACAGAATATTCTGTGCAGAGAATCAGCGCTCAGTTTATATACTGTTTTTGCCTCAAATACCAAACGTATATAGATTTCAGTTCTGCCGTCTATGGAGTCATACACTAAAGCCGTTTCTGATTCACTCAGTGTATTAGCGAAGAAATATTTAGAGCCTCTTAGAGCACATCCTCTTTTGGACTCATCCTTTTATCGTCTTCACCTGTCGTCACAATCGATTAAAAAGGATTTATATGAATGAAAATATCGGCAAAAACTGTATGAAAATAATCAATAATTTATGTGAAAGAAATCGATTCTAACCATTACATCAATTTTGCGAAATATTTTTTGATTAAAAATTTTTTGTTGAGAATTGATATGAAAAACAAAATATTTTTGTTTTAAAAATTATAAAATAATTTAAATTATTTCAAAAATAAATGGACATAAAAAATATTGTTTTGCACTAAAAGTTTAAGTAATCGAAAATTTGAATAAATATTTCAGTAAATCATTGAAATTATAGTGAAAAGCGATAAATAACATCAAAAATATTTTCTTGAATTGATGTCAAGTTTGACATAAAGTGTTTGTTTTCTTATGAATAATAAGTTAAATAATGATTTGAAATTGTCGTTCGGTTTTTTCAAGATATGAAAAAGGAATCAAAAGAAATTTGTCAAACAAACGAGCATGCTAATTAATTAGAAATAAATTATTTCTTTATGCTATATATTTATTGCATCAAACATTGAAATAAGTTATCAATTATTTCAATCAATAAGTGTATAAAAATATATAAAAAATGTTGTTTATTGATTTCGAAGCAAAACTTTATTTGTTTGATCTAAAAGACGTGTTTTCAAAATTGATGTGTCATTAAAATTATTTATTCTGAGGCATTGAATCAACAATTTATATCCTTTTTATAATTAAAACAAAAAATTCAATCGATTTTGTAACAAGCTTATTTGCTTGAAACCATCCAGACACAACAATATACAAGCATGCAAGTTTGAACTATTTGAATAACAATAGCACTTTAATCATGCTATCAATCGAGCATAATACCAACACGCATATTAATTCTACCTCAAATAATTCAAAGATCTTTAACCTAGTTCATTTGATAGTAAGGTTTTTGACCGCAAAAAGGTATTCAAGACTTATTGTTCAGATAAAATGTACATGATACTTTGAAACAACGGAGACAAAACAGCATGATTAAATAAGTTAAAATAGGTCGAACTCGTGGTAAACTCTTGGTAAATTGGTATCATATTATACCCAGCAACTTGTGCCAAACTGGTTGTACAACAATCGGTGAATAACAAGAGCCTTTTCATTAATAATTAGATCGAAGATATGTTTTTATTGAATACACTCTATAATGGGATTTAGTGAAAAAAATTGGAAATATTGCTGAGAATTGAATAGAAGGGGTAGAAGTGGTGACACATTAGTGAACAAAACAACTGAATATACAGAATATTATTTGCATTAGTGATGAGTGCGTCAACAGAATAGTGGCTCTTCTGTAGAACAGCACAAATAAATAACTTATTAATGCCTTATTTGTCTGAATGCCTATTCCAGTCCAGTCATTGAAATTCTTGTTGAAAATATATATAATTGTGAATCAAATATAAAACTCTATTTTATTTTCAAATGCGAATAAAAAACTGAATTTTTGATTTATGTTTGAAATATACTCTTATTTTGATAACAATCGTCAAAAAAATATTGAATTATAATTTCAGTACTTTTACATTGACTTTCAGTTCAGTGTTTGGAAAATTCAGTTCATTTTATTTTAATCATTTATAAAGTGGTCCGACTCTCTCATATGATAAGTGTTTTTATTTAAAAACTATTCAATCCATTAATATATTGAATAACACAAACACTTATTATTGAAAAACATTTCAAACGAAAAAGGAGTGCAAAAACTGTGAGTATTTTTTTCAATTTATTAAACATTTTCAATGATTTGATACTTTAGAACTGACACTTAACCCCATATTTTTCAAACCAATGGATTGAAAAAAAGCAAATCTAATCACAAAAGTATTGAAGAGTTTTTAGTGAATTCCTATCAAAAGTAAATAATCATTGTTTTCCTAAATACAAACGATAGCCTCATTTATATTGATATCTAAACAGCTTTTACAACAATTTTATATAATTATTGCGAAAAACATTAAATAATTTTCTTAATTGTTTTAAAACAGAATTTTTTTTGGTTTCGTAAATCTGTGGGAAATGTGTTTCGTTCGACACAAGAACTAACAGATTGGGCTTCAAATGAATTTCACTTTTATCGGACGTCATTCCAATTTGACAACATTTGATGCAAGTTTACATTTGATACAAATAACCAAGATCAAATCATTGTAAAAGTGATTGTGAAAAGCTTGACTTCTTCAAGAGAATACCTTTAGTGATAAATCTAGCAAGATTATGTGATTCTTAAAGGTTCAAGTTCATTTGAACGAAGCTTTTCATCGTCACTCTTACAAGAGTTTTCGGTCGATGTATTTTCATCGGTATTTTTCCTATTAATTAATGAATGGAAGTCATATCACACTCTCCCCCTATGTCTGCCATTTGGCACATATAGCGAAAGGTCATCTATTGTTCCATATTATTGTTGATTACTTCTGAAAATGAGAGTATTGCAAACAAATTGACCTTAACCAACTTTATTTTTCTGCCGAAGCAATATTCTTCATGGTTTTATGTTAATTAATTCACCTAGCTCAAATTATAAGTCACAAAAAGCCTATATAATATTATTTTTGTATTTTGAAATTCAGATGATTTGTAAATTAATTTGAAACTCAATTATCGCGAAAATTAGTGCCAAGACGTCAATTACCTGAACGACAGCGCAACTCAATGCGAGTTTGTGCGGACAGTTCTTGACTGTGCGGACACCGACGGACTTATAAGTTATGTTCACTTAACGTATTGCGAAATCGGTTCGCCCATCACTGGAGTGATAGTACTGTTCCTATGGCTTCTGGTCCTCTTCACCGGTTTAGGTGTGACCGCAGATGACTTGTAAGTCTTTTTTATGTTTTAAACTCATCTGTAATTTGAGTGACGGCTCTATTCAGTAATAAAATAATTAATTCAAGCAATGATTCAATCTATTGAATGATATTATCTCTCATAAAATTACACAAAAAAAGTAATAATAAGAAATTTAATTGACGTTAAAGTCTCTTACGATTACACGATTTGATATGACATTGGAATTAATTTAATGTAATTTTCGTGAAATTGAATATTAAATTCTTAAACACATTTATTTTGAGACCGGATTTAACATCAAATCTATTATAGTATCGAAAAGTTTTCGACAAATTATTGAGAAATAAAAGACTCATTAAATTGAATTCGCTTTCGTTAACACATTTTTCAATACAATTCATAGAATCAATGAATCAATTAGTGTCGAGTGAAAAGTTTAAAATGATCAGGCTCACAAATTTTTCATTTAATTTTATATGATCAAAAACATTTAAATTTCAATTGAGCATGATCAAATTATTACCAAATTTGCTGCAGTTTATGTCCGGCACTATTAGTGATATCACGTACTCTTCGACTATCGCACAACATAGCTGTAAGTTTAATGATGTTGCTCATTTTTCAAAGTCTAATCAAAATATATGAACAATAAAAAGGGCGTCACATTCCTCGCGTTCGGAAACGGAGCTCCGGATATATTTTCTTCGATAGCGGGCATACGTCAGTCAAACCCAGAACTAGTTGTCGGAGAACTCTATGGTATGAAACGAAAAAACAATTATTTTGTAAAAACTGTAACTTTTTTTACTTTTGACTTTTGACTTAAGGCGCCGGCATTTTTGTGACAACAGTAGTCGCCGGCACTATATTCATATTGTCTGACTTTAAACCAATGGCCCGTCCCTTATGTCGAGACATATTCTTTTATGTGTTGACGACATTTCTAGTATGGCTGACCTTTTTGGGCGGTTCCATCAAAATCTCGCACTCGATTGCATTCATTTGCATTTATTTATTTTACATCATAACAGTCGTCGGCTCCGGTATTATATACACCAAATACCTGAACAAAAAATCACAGGTCAATGAAGACGGCACTCCCTCTGAAAGTATTATTAATTTGAATAACCATGAACATAAATCACATTGATCTTGGTCTCTTTATTTGATAGTGTCCGGTAGAGTCAAGAAATTGGTGTTCGCGCGGACTTACTTCGGTCAGGCGTCCACAACAAAGAAGGGCTCAATTCAGGACATCGATGACGATAACTACGAAGGAGTCGTTCTCAGGAGTGAGTTACCAAGAGTTACCTTGATCAATTGTCATTTTCAATCAACTCATTTTCAATTTGCTATAATTTTCAGGAATCAAATTTCGAGACATCGGAGTGATATCACCTCAAAGGAGACGAACCCTTCACAACATTCATCAGCCATACGGAGGGCATCGAATGAGTCGGCCCTCAATTTTTTCGATATCAAAACCCGACGAAAAAGACGACGAATCGTTTAGGGGTCGGTCTATGAGAAGTCAGTTTAAAATTTGATTACAATTACTATAATAATGACTATTAATGACAAAACTTATTGATCATTATCTGCAGGCAATACGATATCTGATCCGTCATTTCCCAGTCATTCTCCAGTGGTTTGTGAGAAGAAACACAATCTTCTGTTACATTCATTGAGTAAATTGAGTGTAAACAGTGTTTTGTCCTCTCAGTCGCTCACATTTGTAATGTCCGATTGGCACGAATTCCTTATACAGATCTGTCCCATCGATTGGGAGAGTTTCAAAACAGATCCCATTCATCTCAAGATATTCTCAATATTCAAGGTTTGATCTAGATCAAATTATGCAACATCAAAACTAAACTTGTTTATTTTATTGACGAAAGGCTCCAATTTATTTCGTACTTACGATAACAACACCGGTAGTGGACGAGGAGAGTGAGAAACACAATTGGTGTAAAATACTGAATGTGTTGCACATCATAATCAGTCCCCAGGCGTTGATGTTTATCACCGAAAGTAGGTTTTTATCGAAACAAACAATTAATTCGAGTTTTTAAACGATTTTCGCCCAAATAGTGTCCAATGACTACAACTATATGTTGGAGGGAATAGTTTTAGCCGTTTCTGTAATAATTGCCCTCTTAGTGGTGTTCACATCGGTCTCAGAGAAGCCACCGGTATATCACTGGGCGTTCGCTTACTTCGGTTTTATTATATCTGTCGGTTGGATATACGCGTTGGCCAATGAAGTGGTCGACCTCTTGACAGCCGTCGGCATTATCTTCAACCTGAGTCACCTGTTGTTGGGTCTGACAGTATTAGCATGGGGAAATAGTGTCGGAGACTTTATATCCAACATTTCAATGGCCAAAAATGGATTCCCACGAATGGGTATATCCGCCTGTTTTGGTGGACCCGTTCTCAGTAATGAACTTCAATTGTCTTTTTATTTATAAATATTAATAATTGTTTTCTTCATTATAGATATGTTGTTAGGAATAGGCATTCCCTACACTGTATTACTCAGTAGCGGCACAACTGTTACTGTAATTATTAAAATAACTTGGCAATTTATTTATTGAGATTGATTGACCTTGTTATTTTGCAGTTACAATATTCAAAAATGGTTACTCTTTTATATTCGACAATATCATTGAGTTTGGGATCTACCTTGCTTATTATGTTGGTCACTAAATTCAAGGCTCATAAAATGCATGGATATTATCTGATTTGTATATTTTTCACATTTTTGACCCTGGCCTGTCTAATAGAGTGGCACGTTATCTAAGATAATACGGTCATCATCTTGTAACTTTTGTAAATATCAATTCAAACTGTTTTTAGTTATTTTTAGTCATTTTTAGTCAAATAAATTATTATCATTATTTTGATCCAAGACTTGGATTCCAAGTTTACTTTTGAATTAAACTTTATTTAATGTGAAATCCGAGCGATAGATGTCATAACAGACGGCAATTCTGAGCCAAACTGTAAGCAAACAATAATTTATTGAAAAATTCAATTTGAATAACACTTGAGTCAAAACTTCATTATCTCAACAAAATTTCAATATTAAAGTTGAAATGACGTCAATACTTATCATAACTTCAATAAATAAGAAAAATCTCAAATAGAAAGTATAATCTAGAATCTAGATGATCTAGATCAGTTCTATTATATCCATAAGAAATGAGGATTTCAGTAAATATTTACCTAAACATCAAATAGTTATTCATATTTCCGATAAACTCATACGAAATAATTAAATATTAATTTGAACTTTTGCCTCGATTTCAGGCCTCTATTGATCGTTGAACGAGGATAAAGAGATCAGAGTAGACATTACCAAGACCACTTTATTGATTGTGATTTGAGCTATTTCTGAGTCTCAAATACTATTTGAACATTAAATCAAAATAAATAAATGTTTTGCGAAAAACTTTTTGAATTGAAATAAACTAGGAATTCACTAAAACGGTTGAATAAATATTAAATTGAAGTTCTCGTAAATTTAGCATGCTAAGATTTCTATTGTTTATCAAATATTCATTTTGATGACATGAACTCAATAGAAACAAGAATTGGATTAAGAGTCTCATTTGTATTTACCCACAAATCTCTTCGGGGATTCATAAAAAAAATTGATGGAAAAGTTTGATGTAAAAAAAGCAATGTATAGATTGGCTGTGAGTGAGTGATGCAGTGAGTGAGCTTGGCCAATTTCTCTTCTCAGTCATTTTATGGCTGATTTGATTCTTGTCTTATATTTGAGAATAAAGCCTCTTATGATTGCTTTTGTCATATCTATTGAATGATATTTTTATTAATAGATATCTGATTCCAATAATAACTTTGGAGGCAAACATCATAACTATTTTCTGTATAATAGTATTAATTTCACGCCTTTAGAACACATAATAGTATATGTCTTTCACATGAAATGAGACAGTTATTCACCCGAAACAGTCCAGTCATGAAAAGGCTCTGAATAATATTTTTATCAACAAATTGGGTATTATTTTTCATTTTCAACGAATTCGTTCCAAAAGGAGTTGAATTCAAAGTAATTAATAATATTACGAAAATATTGGGGTATAATAATAGTGAACATTCTACTCTTTTATACCCACGAAAGGGACTTAATTCTGGTCTCTCTCTCTCTCTCTCTCTCTCTCTCTCTCTCTCTCTCTCTCTCTCTCTCTCTGCACTTTAATGGTTGGTTTTAATGAAAAATGAAAACTTTTGGGTAAAATAAATAGAAAAATACAAATGACTTCCAATAAAACGACAATTTATTGCTGTTTTTTCAAATGTGTTTTAATTGTGGGAATAAAATAATCTTCAATTGACTACAATTTTATTGCGGGATTTCATTTGAAATCAAAATAATTATCTCATATAAAAACAGAATATTCTGCACCAGTTTTTCATTTGTTGATTGCTTCTGTCGATAAGTATTGATTAGGTTTCTGTTATTCTTCTCCAAATAGTGATTCCTAGAAAACAAATTTATTCAACAAATAATAGCATTATGTATAAGCAAAATGTGGAGTCAAAATCAAGATATTTGTCAAACAATCAGACAGTTCTTGAGATTCCGGAACTATTTCTATGACTTCTAAATGAATAGACAGAAGAAGAAAATATTTTATAATTGAATTGATATTTCTTTTCATCGGCTGTTCCTCACAATTGTGTTGTTTATTAGTTTCAGATAAAAGTCTGAAAAGAGAATTCAAAATTCATTTCATGTGATCACTAGTTGTGTTACTCACCAAATATATGGCGACCTTTTATATTACTTTACGATTGAATGTCTGAAAAACATTTTATGATATTCTGTGCCTTAAATGTTGTGAAACCAATACTTCTTTTGAAAGAGAAAAACAAAGACTGAAAACCAGATTTATTTTTCTACCAACGAAAAGCATTTTTCAAGCAAAGAGCTGGACAGGGGTTGGGCTGTGGCTGTTCCACTTCAAATGCATAAGATTTGGATCATTTATTGTTAAACCAAAGTTACATTATAAAAAATTGTTGTTACAATAATTTCATAGAATTCTTGACATTTTATCATTTCATTTGATCTTGTAAAATCATCAGTTTTGAGTTTGACCACCTTGGTTATTTAAAATTGAGTTGTAGGTGACTCAAAAATTGTCAATTCCTTAGACTTTTACACGAAATTACTTTTTATATAAGTATTTGAGTTCACATCTGTTCGTGTTTTCGATGCCTTTTAAAAATTTGATACAAATCTTTGTCGGATCCGAGTCTTTGTTTTTCCATTTATTTACATTCAGTTCAAGATTTCAGTCCAAACGAGTGTTGATTTTGTTTTTCGTTTTATGAAATATATTTAAATAAAATATATTTTATCGATTCCTTTAAAATCATTGCCTCAAAAGTTATTTGAAAATAATTTTTCAGCAAAAATATGACAAATGTATTACTTATTGCGATCACTCCTTCCGCAAAATAATCGCAAAAATAAAATTTGATTCATTGAAAGGACAGGAAATTTATTATAATAAATAAGAGACGATATTTTGAATTTAAAATATATACAAGTAATGGATATTTTGTGTCTCATCTCAAGTTTCTCGACTTATATCTCTTTTAGAAGTCTTCTCTGAGTGTCTTTCCTATCCTTTATCTCCAAAATTACCCAAAAAGTCGAACTCAACTGCAACTGCTTATATGTTTTGGTGATAATCTTGGCTAAAATAAAAAGTCTATTATAAAAATAAAAATATTTGTACTCAACTTTTCACATGAGGTTTGATGAATAAAACAATTATGATGATTCAATTGTGATTTTACATTGAATGGTCAATTTATAGGTTAAATTAATAGAAAAAGGATTAAAAAGAATTTTTAAATTCAGTTTTGAATATATTCTGTCTTTTTATTGATTAAAAAATTATTTTCCGCTCCAATAGAATGCTTTTCGCCGATTGATGTCTGGATTTGTATGAATTCTTGTGCAATACGTTTGACTTTTGCATTCATATCAATGGATTTTTTCGCTATACTTAGAAAAAAACGATGATTTTAAGCGAAAATCAATTTTGATTTCCTAATAAACCTAAATGTTGGTGGATGTTAACAAGATTATTCGATATCCTCAGCGAATTAATTAGTTCTGTCCTATGATTAGGCATCAAATTATTGGATCCAAAAATAAGTCGACGACTGATGTCATCGACTCATTTGAATACCAAATAATTTCCAGAAAAATCGATTCCTCATTGTTTCAGAGCTCAGAATAAAACTGATTTCAGAGTAGTTTTGAAAAAAACGAAATTGAAATTCAAGATTATTCTATAACTGAGACTTTATGAAAGATTATGTAATATCACTATTTGAAAGACAATTTTAATCAATCATTGAAATCCTTTGAGTAAAAAAACGATTGTAATGGAAAATTGAAGCCATTCTCTTCAATGGCATGTCTGGCATTTATTCCAGGAATTCCTCGTTTTTAGAATAATTGAGGTATAATTTATGTGATATTTATTTGTGATATAAGTTCGAGAAAATTATGGGAACATACGGTTTGACATAAAAAGCCTTTTCATTTGGTAATCCATAATAAATATTCAAATCGTATGACTCTCTCCTCAAATAAATAATTCATTTTCTATACATATTTTTGAATAACAATTATTTCAGTTTTTCATACTTTATGTGAACAGAATTCTTGATTTGATTAATGTATTAATAGTTTACAATTTATTGACTCAAAACATCATTAATT
Organism: Tectocepheus velatus; assembly: GCA_034700625.1. Classification (NCBI taxonomy): domain Eukaryota; kingdom Metazoa; phylum Arthropoda; class Arachnida; order Sarcoptiformes; family Tectocepheidae; genus Tectocepheus; species Tectocepheus velatus. Next base: position 69,380 of record JAQIXV010000130.1, read on the forward strand.
CAATTGAAATATTTTTTTTCAATCAGTGAAACGGATCTTAAAATCCACTTAAAATCACTTTTGAATGAAAAGCAAAGGAAATGTTTTTTCATGTTTTATGTTGAAAATGATTTCAATGCATTAGCTTTTGTTTGATATAAAGTAAAGTAAATATTCAAACTTTTTATTCAAAAAAATATTCAAATAATATAAGATTTTTATCAAAAGTAATAAAATTGTTTACATCTTTCAAAACAATTTGAGAAAAGCTGAAAATAATTTAAACACTGCGAAACTCTCTTATGGGGTGATCGGTTCAAAGCAGCTTAATGTTGCCTGAGCAAAAATAAAAACCCTGCATTGAACGTTGTGATTCAATCAATTGTCTCGCTCCAATTCACCCAACTTTTCAAGATGACTTTAATCAAGCAATCTTTGATTTTCAGGCTAAGAAAGTACATGCTCAGTCAATATTATTCTAAGGATATGATTGTTGTCAAACCCTTTAGTCGTGCCTTCAGTTCAATCTTTTTGTGATAAAGACGTGAATCTGAAATACGATATCATCTCTTATTTCAAATGAAATGATTTCATTGAAAATACTGTCAGACGTTGTCTTGTGATATGTCTTTAAGCATATCTGCTATCAATCGGATGTCACGCAAACACCAGATCCGTAGTTAGCCCTGAGATCATATATCACTGGAATAGTTGAATAAATTAAGCAAATGATAAATTGCAAGAATCAATAGAACAATACTTTCAATGTTGAGTTTAATTTTAAAGCATTTTTGAAGAGATTCTGAATAACAATCTTTTGTCGCAAATGAATCAATAACTTATACAATTGTCTACAAAAAAAATCTTGTCTAGCATTAAGCGAAGTATGTTTTTATGCCTGACTAACACCTTGATCAATGATTAAGTATTTCTCAAATCATTTCTTGAGATAAAATATTTAATTAAAATCAAATCAATTCTCTCATTAATTATAGGCATTGATCCGAAAAACGTTATATTATATTAAGATTCAGGAATTGCTTTTGAATTATCCTTAAGAGCATAATCTCTAAGCAAAGCATGTATTCAATCAATTATGGTAGTAATTGAAGCAAGATTCTTCGACACTTCCAATAGAATGCATATTGATACTTAAATGTATCATGGATATATATTTCAATTAATCAATAAGTGTTTTCCAACTCAACAATTCTCAAGAGAACTAAAATAACCTTGTTTCATTATAAACCAAGATTTATATTATTCTTTAAGGATTTACTAAACCGAGACAGTCTAAGAACTTTCGCCTTGATCCTTATTTACGATGTATATTGAAATGAGATGTAATTTACCTTGATAACTTACAAAAATCAAAGTCTGGAAATTTTCACACAAAACTTAAGTGGAGAATAAAAACCAATCTAGGTTTTCATTTTTGAAAATCCAAGAGTCAATTCAATTTTGTCTGGATTTGAAATATTTATTATAGAGTTATAGAAATAAAATTATTAATAATTTGAGGAATTCGTGACTCGTTTCATGATATTCATCAGAGATTTGATAAAAATTTTATTTTCAAATAAATTATGAAAACAAGAAAAACATATAAAATGATATTTTACTGAATTTTTCAATTAAATGATTAAATGGAAAATTGAGTTAAATTTAACGAGAAATAAGACAACAGTATTACGACAACGCCTTTATCGACAAAGATCATTTTGTCAGGCGTACATGGTGATTCTAACTAACTATCCTTGTTACTATGACATCCATTTAGTATTTTGATAGTTCTCAACTAAATCCGTGATATAAGCCATTGGAATAAATTCGCATTAACTTTGAATTAATAGCAACGGCTTAAAAACATGTGATCAAGGTGTAATTTACCACCAAGAACAAATAAATAAGAAATACTAAAACCATTGGGTCTTAATAAGAAAAGTATATATTTTGTCAAAAACTAGTATATATGGGAAAAAGTCCAGATTGTGTTTTACGTGACCCGGATATAAATTGTTTGATCACTACTCTGGGTATTCCTTATATGAAAGTATTCACTGAAAGGACTGAAAAACTATTGGAAAATACATTGAATGTGAATAATAGCCGAAAAGGATTACCATTTTTAAGCATTTTAAGTGCAAATAAGACTCTCCAATAAGTGCTTCCCTTTATATTTCGGTTTAAGTCTAGAAATCTCTGAAACCAAAGAATTATTACAATAATAATAATGAGAGGACAGCCCTAACAATAGCAAAGAAATTTAAATAACAGTAATTAAACAATTCTTAAGTCATTATTATTTAAATTAAAAACTAATTAAAATCTATCGAAAAAGGGTTTAAAATGAATACCAAAACAAGAATAAAACGATTCGAAGTCAATAAAAAGGAAGTACTTGCACAAATAGAATTGAAAATGAATCTTGTTCACAATTGTTCAGAATTGTGTTTTTGATCCAATAACGGTATTCTTGTAAATTCGATATAAATGCATAACATATGCATATATTTATATCGATAAAATAGAGTTAAATTTTGTCAACCATTAAATCTGTGGGTTCTTAGCACCGGTTCATTACTCCTTGTGTTTTAGTCTTCACGTATACTAACATTGAATTAACTGATGACTCAATGATGAGAAACGACGAGTCTTTTTGTTATTCCCATTCAGTTTCTTATTCCCGAAATATCGATCCGTAAGTGTTGTTCAAAAATAGCTCAACATATATATTGCCCGCACAGACACACATCAGTGTGATCCTAATACCAGTGCCGGTGGTATTAGAGTTTTGCCACTATTTTTGACGCAAATCATAAAAAATGTTTTTCACGTAATTATTCATTTCTATCATAAAATCCATTATAAAAACAAATGGTTTGAATCATTAAAACAATTAATGATTTGAAACTTTTTCTTCAATTATAGAAAATAACAAAAATATTGTATTTTTGTCTAAACTGTGATTTTGACTATTATTCTGAGTTTTCACTAAAATAAATCTTATCTATGACTAAATTGTCAATTAAATTATATTTGTTTTATTGAAAAAATCTAATTTAAATCTTAAACATATCAAAAGAAATGATAAAAAGTACATTCGTTTTATGAATTTGTAAAAAAATTTGTAACTTTTTCTACAATCCATTGTAACGATTCGTGTTTTTTGGCAGTGAAACAGATTTTCTACGAAACTGTTATTAAAATATGACACTTGTTAGACACAGTTGAACACATGTCTCACCTTTCATTTGATTTACATTTAAATACAAAAACTTATTTTTTTCAAAGAATTTTGTCAAAAGTATTCGAATATTTAACTTTATATTAAAATGGACTTCAAATATGTTTTTAATAAACAAAACTAAACAAATATTTTTAAATATAAATATTTTTTCAATTACAATAAAAATAACTCTTTTGAATATAATATAAAGATTTTTTGTGGTATTCTTTTCTTAGACTAAATTTAATGGAAATCACTTCATTTTTATGTAATAATCGTCAGAAATATTGATGTTTTTCATTGGTTTCTCTCAATTAAACAAAAATAGTATTCGATGTTACCGTTTAGACAACATATTAAGTCGACTCATATCTAGGAGACTCAATCAAACATTTGAGGCTAACTATGAAAGACATTCTTATGAGAGCCAACTCAGGCATACCATACCATTCTTTCTCAACTCAATTGGTCGGTAATACAGAAACGTCTGATTCAATCAAAAGCATAATTATATAAAATTTAATGAAACGAATAACTACTAAAAGAAGAGCTTTTATTAATCACTAATTATCTGAAACTTTTCAACAGAATAACGGAAAAACAAATAAATCTGATTAGTGTTCAAAACCAAGAATAAATTAACCATGCTCAAATCTCTCAAATCAATTACAATCGAATTGAACGGTTCTTTTGGTGATTTCAATCAAGACTTGGCTGACCTTTATCTTAGAATGAGCAAGGGAATTTGGAATCCTTTGGGTCCCTTTAACGGTTTTACTGCAGAAGGAATCGCTAATTCTGGATCATTTGATTAATGTTACCATGCAATTTGTTTGATAAGAGTCGTATCCTTGATTATATTAGGCACTTATGACGTGGAGCATGGTGATTTAATAGATGATAAACAACAGAATTATTCGGATTTGAAAGGTTTTAAAGCGATATGATTCTCATTAAATGCAATGTGCGTTACCATATGTAAAATAATATCATTAAATTAGCATGCTTAATCTCAATTCTTTTGCGTTAATAAATTATCAAAAGATTAAATTTTGAAGTTAAATTGATTAGAATAACGATAAATAATCTAGATCATGTTTATTCAACGGATCAGTTCACAGAAAATTTTGTTTGAATTTAAAGTCATTTTATTTATCGATAATTTATTCAATTAATATGTTATTAGTTTCACAATTCGGGGAAACCAAACTCAATAAAAAAATTTCTGGTATAACCAAGGTAACACTCTCATGATCCTTATTCAAACATCAAGTTTAATCTGAACGTGGATTTGCAATAAAGAAAAATGTGTTTGAAATTGCAAAAAAAGTTAATAATAAATTACAAAATCAATTTGTAATTGTAAAGATCAACTTGGTCCAATTTTAATTGAAAAACTTAGCTATTTTTTCCTGGAAAACAATATTTCTTTTATTTATAAGAGACTTGAAAACGATTGGCTCAGATTATCGATGAGCTCAGAATAGCTTTTCATTTGAAGATCAATAAAATGAGAATTCATTTAACATAAGAAGAGAAATATAACAACAAAGCAATTGATTAGTTTCTTATTGATTGCAAAAACATACCATTCTTTGAGTGTTGACTTCAATTGTGAAACACAAGTGAAAAAGTGTTTATATTTTGTCACCTTTTCGTTCATTAGGTTTTTCGTTACTATTTATATTGAAAACACTTTTCACTATTGAATTATAGACAGAAAGTTAAAGCAAAGCGTTTGTCGACTGAAGAAAACTAAAACCTGGAAAACGTTTCTCAAGAAATTTAACTTTAAATTAGTGTTTATTTTTCCAATACATACATACCATCAGATGTTCCCCTTATTTGTTGAAACTCAGCATAAATTCTGAACTAAGAATTGGTCGTAAAAATTGAATTTTAAATGAAAACAATTGACGCAAATTCTGGTAATTTTTTGAGAAAATTGTAGAACAGAAAATTGTTGATTTAAGTAATTTAAGCAAGCTCTTTTGATGGATGGCATAACTCGATGAAACGTGGGTCACTTCCAAATAGACTGGTTTCATTCTTTTGAAGTGCACATACTCTTGGGGGATCAATTTCAATTGTAATAATTTAACTTACCCCTTTTTATTTTAATCATGGCTTGGAAAACTCATATAATCCTTCTGAAAATACGTGATAACATGTTGATAAGTATATTTGCCTAGAATAGTGTTTTGTTTGTTTGCAAGTGCGTTCATCATAAATGTGTAACCTTCATTACTTTATAGCCTTACACACACACGTATACAGACTTATTTACATTTTTATTTTATAGCCTAAGAATTGAATCAAAGCTTTGGAATGAATATAAAAAATACATAATTCTATTCAACTTTTCTTATTATCTCATCTTTTCATAAGTTAAGAAAAACAACAATTCTTCTCAACAAAAGCAAACATTCAAAGGAATCTCTCTCTCTCTCTCTCTCTCTCTCTCTCTCTCTCTCTCATCAGGACTTTTATTCTTCTTTCAGAAAAGGCTTTCCTTTAGCTGTTCTGTTGAACAGTATTTTCCTTAACTTTGACAACAGTTTCAAATGATAGTAGAGTTAAAGCATTACTTACGGAATACTATTCTTACCATTTCTTAAGATTTCTTAAGAGCACAGAATATTTCGTTATTATATGAGTTATACATTTGCATAACTGAACGACTCCTTTACATTTCGACATAAGAAAAAGTTAAACTCATTTTAGACTCATTCAAATCTTGTTTTTCAAAACTTATTATTATTATTATTACGTAATATTGAAATGGATTTTTAATTCAATACTTTTTGTTTGTTTGACATCCTTTTAATTCCAGAGTCAAGAGATCTGACGTTAAGTCTTAGGAAAGACTTAACTCAACTCCCGATGAAATCTTTATTTCATTAAATTTTAATCATTTTTCTTATTCATTGAATTCAAAAGTAAAGGGAAATATATTTGATTTGATTTTAATTTGTTTCCAATCTTTTTCATTAAAACTCAAGAAATTTAGTTAAACTACAAAAATATTTTTGTCGCCAAAAATAGGATCGAAATCAAGTGTTTTTGTCTGATTTGTCGGTATTTTTCTATTTGAAACGTCCTTTTTTCGAGAGCTCTAACAAACTGAGACCAAAGCTAAACACTATTAGTCGCTCTCAAGAGAAGAGATTATTTAGTCGGAGAACAGAATTAAGTGATTTTCCTTTTTTATTCTGAATCGATCGCAACGGATGTGGAATAAGAAATAATATTCCGGATAATTAATACGTGAGCTTATGCTTTGCTCTCAGTGTCACAAACCACGATTCATTAGTAGCAACACCAAGACTTCTACCTAGATCACCATTTTTTTATATCTTTACCTCTAGAGAAGAGATCATTTGTGAAAACTTTTTGATAAATGTATTGTAAACTAATGGTTATTCCATCCAATGATATACACAACAGTCCTCTACGATCATAAATGAGGCCATTTATAATTCCTTGATATTGATGTTTTGCAATTAAATGATTGCAATTCAGGAAATTTCAGAACATTTTCTTTAGATTTTGATTTATATTTGTCGATAGAAAACAGAATAATGTTTTCCCGAACTGATCGACAAAATTGCTGTCAGTTTTTGTATCCCTTGGCTATCGATCTTCAATATTATTTAAAGAAATAAAATAAGATTTGCTTTTTTCTGAGGAACTACTTATGGATATATATCGGGTTTGACATAAAGGAACAATACCTCTATTAAAAGCTCATTCATCAAGCACAACTAATTATTTGTACCCTTATATGAGCCTACTCATTTCAAACCATGATTAAAAAATATTCCCCTGATTTTCAAATATAAAGTCGTATATCAAGAATATGACGTGAATACAACTAACATTCAATAAAATCTCATTGAAGAAAATAAAGGTTTAAATCTCTAAACCTTGTTATTAAATATGAGTCTCCAATACCTAATTTATACTGTATTTTTCCGGTATTGTTTGATTATGTCAAACCCAATATAAAGACTTGTAATCAAAGATTATCTCTATTTTCTAGTTATAACTTCAGCTGAATTTCACTGCAATAATATTTTTGGAAATATTTGTAAACGCTATGAATTATATATTTGAATTGAATTACCATGGTAGGTATTGAGTTTAAAGAAGATAATGTTTTTGATTTCCCCCAAATTGATGGCTTTGTTTCACTAACTATTTAATATAAATTAATTTTAATTCAAATAAAACATTAATATTTTTGTCAATCAATTTAATAAAATATTTTTATAATAAATGCAAACAAATAGCACACAATTTCTGTTGAATAATTCATAAATGAATTCATTTGACGAAAATCTATACTTTTTGGTGAGAAAACAAAAAACTAACGGACAGTAAATCGATATGTTTTTTGATATAATACTCGACTCCAACGCAAATATTAACAGAAATTTTATTATATTTAATATAAAAACTGTTTGACGAGAAAACAAAAACAAAATAGAATTAGCTAGATTATATTAGCTTATTTTTTTCAAACTAATTGATTTTTCCCAAACATTTTATGTCAATTTCAAAGTTTGTATTCAAGTCATTGAGACGATAGTGTGGGCGACTCTTCCGTATCATATGTTTTCAGGAATATTCTTAAAGATTTAATCATATAATTCCTGTGCCTTTCAAATGAGATTAGATTTAAATTTCGAAGATTTCTTAATCTATTCTTGTTTTTCTTTTTCTGTCCATTTATTTAATTGGTTTTTAAATTAAATATTAATTTCATAATTCAATTAATTTAATCATTTAAGTAATTAAAGGGTTATTTATTAGACATTAAATAATGATCTAGTGATACAGAAATCATTTTATTTGACAAATCTCTATTCATGTCATATAAAACTAATTAAATTACAAATTTTTTCTCCTGGATATACGGGTCGGGCAAACATCGATAACTAAGCTCTGAAAGCAAAAACAGTTTTCCTCTTTTATTTCGCAATCAATTTATTTGATTAAATAATATTTCTTTGAAATTGTTTCGCAACAGAATTGAAGCAAACAGTTGTTAATCAAAAATGAAGTTCAAGAACATTTCATTAAATTACTCTACGTAATAACTCTAATAATAATAACTGTAATCAATTTTACAAGAATTACATTTTTCTAAACAAAATAATCTATTTTTCATAGTTTCCAAACATTTTTTTAACTCCAAAAATCAATTTTCGTTTTGTTTGACTAATTTATATACAATTTATATAATATGTGGAAAATTTTCTTTCAATCAAATCTATAGAGAATTTATTTTTGAAGTTTAGTTTTTGTTAATACTTTTTCTCTATTTGTTTCTTCGAATATTAAATTTCAGTTCAAACTCAAACACAAAGGGGTTATAAAATTGATGGAAAAGGAGAGGGAATTCAAAATTGATTTTTTCGAGACTGACTCTACAGCTCTTGAATTCTGAATCACTATAATTCCATTTTATATATCTCTTCAGTTATTTTACTTTTTATACTTATTTTCACACTTTTCTACACTATTTTCATACAAATCTTTGATGTTTTTTAAAGGGTTTTATAGTCCTATCTCTCAACTAAGAAAACTCATCTCAAACTTCTTAAACACTATTAGATAAGAGAAAAAACAACCGAAAGAGCGATAGAAATGACACAAACGCTAACAGTTTAACAAACAAAGTGTTGAACATTTTTTTTCACTCACTTTTTGTATTTTGTGTTTTAAGAAAAACAGAGAATTGAACCAACATTTTATGGGTTTGTTTTCAACACTTTTTACACTAAAAAAACAGTGTTTTCTATAAATAAACTCACATTTGATTTGTAAAAATCGTTTATAAATCGACGGCAATAGCGTTGACACCAGAAATCAAATCCGATTCGTGCGGTTGTCCATCACGTCGGCTGTCATTAAGGGCCGGTTGTCTGCCGTTTGTCTTCTTGTGTTCCGATTCAGACTTTCGTCTCTTATTTGTGCAAAAAAGAGCGGATATTATGAAAGTGATGGCAAATAATGAGACTAAAAGTATCAAAAAATAAGTCCGATTTGACTCCAATGTAAAAGTGTGACCAAAATATGTGACCAAAAGTGTTAACAGAGTTAAGACAATCACAGCTATCACTGTATTGATTGCCCACCGCTGACAGATCTGAGACCATTCAAAATGTTGAACAACAGGTGAACATCTTTCCTCGTCGTCTCCACTTCTAATACCTCCGGTAGTGACGCCCCAAAGAGATGCCGCCGCCATCACTAAACACACGAAGAGGTCAACTGAGAACAGGTGGCAATCAATCGGTTATTGTGCAAAACAAGTATTGCATTCATCTTGCAATCCATCGAAACGTGTTTGACTCAAATTACAAAAAAACTTTTTTTTAAACACAAAATCCAAAAAATTTATCGAAAAAACGTTTCATTCATTTTATTTAATGTTTAGTCGAAAAACAGTTTAATCGAAAATTTTATTTCTCAACACATTCTCAACGACAGTATCATTCAGTCGGCTTTAATACTGAGGTATGTTATGGTGTGCGCTATAATACAAAACTCTCCTCACTGTTTCTCTTGTTATTAGTGTGCGTTTTGAGCAACAAAAAGCCAACTCAAGAATATTCTGTTCAATCTCTCACCTAATGGTTGTGCACTGGCTTTATGCTGAGTGAGAGAGTGTAGTGAGTGTCTGTATATTACAAACCATGTGATGGATACTGGAGTTAAAGTGCTATTCAATGTTATGAGTCTACTCTTAGGAAATCCTATGCGCTCACTATTTTTGGCCACAAATACTGTTTTATCGATCGGTTCTCTGTCTTAAACAGAGCTCTACCAGAGCTCAGAATCCTTTTCAGTTAAAACAATTTAATGTATAAAACAGTTTTGTTATCATTATATTCGTATAACTCATAACTTTATAACAATTTCGTAAAATCCAGTGAAAAACTGGTTGGCAACTCAACCTCATTAATAATTGACACCTTGTCCATTATCCTGATCAAATTAAAACTGTTATTGCTCTTCAATTTTCACAAATAATTTATTGTTTATTTATAACAAAAATAAAATACATTTTTATGTTATATAAAACTAATCAAATAATTGAGAAAATAATATAAATGGAAATAAATTTTAATAATTAATTGAGAAAATATTTGAACAGGCAAAGTTTTCAAAACTCAACATGTTCTATACTTTTACAATATTGTGAAATTCAAATAAAAATATTAATGAAATTATCGTAATTTTTTGAATAAAAGACTTTTCTTTTCACATATTTTGTTTTAATTTCATTAATTGAAAATATTTTTCACTTTTTGCTGCACTACAGGGATGTGCAAACAATTTTTAGCTGGAAAATTGCCAAGAGCAAAATAGAATAATATTCATATTAATTTGTCAAGATCCCCTTTCAACTGTCCTATTTCACAGCCATTCAACACATTAGAGAGAAAAACTATAATTGAGTTGAGGTTTTAGTTTATGGCTAAACGATTGTGAGCTCCCATCCCTGTGCTATACATCAAAAACTAAAAAGATTGTCAATAGTACTATTAAAGAGAATTATTTTTAATTCATTTTTGCAATAATTTTATCCAAATATTCTTTTATAGAGAATATTATGCAATAAAAATATATTTCTAATTAAAATTTACATAATTTCAGAGAAGAGGAACGGATTATGAATACTAGTGTTCCGGCGATGCAAACAAAAATCAAAAGTCCTATTAATATGAAATAATAATTGTCATAATCGGATGTACGAAAATAATTGCTGAAGAAGTAGACGATTATCACAACAATTGTCATCACAATCACAACAATCAATGTATTGACAAAACATTTCTTAAGACATTTTGAACGGTTGTCCGCTATATTGCACTCATAGTTATTGTAGTCATAATTTTCAACATAATGTCTGTCCTCTGAGTGGAGCCGATTCTGGACCGACTGTATGGGAGCCACAGCTAAAGCCATTATTATTATCCGTATAAATACTGTTACGAGCGTTCAATTGACTAATGGTTTTGAGATTTTATAACAAAAGAATTAATCATTTATATGATGACAGTATTTGAAGTCAATTAATTGATTTTTTATATAATAGGAGTTCATATGAGTTGAAAAGATTTAACGAATAATTTCCAAAACAAAATGAAGATAATAATAACATTTAATTAAATTTTCAATCAAATCCTTTGCACTAATTAGAAGTTTAGCCACAGTTTCCCATTTGTTTCACATTAAGTCCCCAAACGCAGTGATGTATAAATATTTTTGTTGAGGAGCGACAGCTATTCTCTTCTTAAACTAATATTCTATTGATGTTTACAAAACAGTAGTTTAATGAGACATTTAATTATTAAGATAACAAAACTTAAAACAAATTGTTCAACATTTGGATCAATTATTTGATTATTTTCGCAAAATTTTCAACACTTACGATGAGTTCAAAGAATTTTTTCATTTTCTTTCAATACTTTTGCATCGATTCAAAAATAGATATCAACTGTTATTTCAACTGCAGGACAGACTGTCGGCGCAAATGCAGTCTTATAATAGAAAATCTGACGATTTATGTGAAGTAAAAACAATTTGAGTCTTAGTTTTCAATAGAATGATATTTTCAGTTCATTTTCTCTTCAATTCTTTTTTTTCTAAACACAATTCAAAAGATTGATATCTTATACACACTTTGAATGAGTTTCTCTTTCAACTGAATAGAGAAAAATCGATAACAAAAATTCAGTTTTCATTAGAGATAAGTTTTCAATTGAATGGAATTGAGTAATGTCTTTATTGCGGATATAACTCAAGGTTATTGAAAATTTGATTGAATTTGTCGGTAATTCTTTAGGAATTCATTTCAATAAAATAAGATATTATTAAAAACTTTTAGAAATGATTTGGACTTCGATTCCGTCATAATTCACATTTGTTTAGAACTCAGAATAAATAGTCAGATCTTAAGTGACACCCATTCCTCTGAGAGGTCGACAAAAGTTCAATAACCAGAAAAAGTGATGATTAGACTTCTGTTTGTCATTAACCCCAATGTTTATAACCCCAATGGATATGAGTTAATAATTTCTTTGAATTGCTTAACCACTGGAGACTAATTGAAAGCATAGAATTGAATGATTCATGCAATCAATGATTGTAATGCAAAATGATCTGTCTCACTGTCTCATAATTAATGTATGATAAAGTTTGATTTCCTTATATCATAATTATCTCATCAATCAAACTAAAATTAACTTGATCATTTGATTATTTATTGCTTGGGTAAAATCTGTGTTGAAAAGTAAAGTTGAAAAATCAATTAATAATCAGAATATTCCTGAAAATAGTTTGCATTTTACTCATCAGAGTTCACAACTGGTTGTTAACCAGTTTTAACCCAAACGAGTAATACATAAAAAATGTTTCAAAACTTTTGATAAACAAACCCTAAAGTGAATCAAAGAAATCATTTAAAAGAAAATCAAAGCAAAAAGTTTTGCAAAACGGACTCAAATCACAAACCATTTGAAACGTACTTAACGTTCATTGAATTGAATATCATTTTGTGATCAACAGTTGATTTGCGAAAAAAATATTATAATTGAAATCAAATCTAATTATTGAAGAAATTAATTGAAATACAATTCAAACGATTCAACAAAAATCATAACTAAATTGTATTCAAAATTAAATACAATAATAATAAAGTGATTATCAGTTTGTCTGGAGTGGGAGTCAACCAAAACAACATTTAATCCACGATTTAAGAGAAATCGTTGAATATCTTTGAAATTAATTGTCATCCGAAGTGACCCGAAGTCCCATTCAATGGCCATTTGTCCGGTTTGTGGTCCGAAGCTATCGATATGCTGTTCACTGCTATCGGTTTGGGGTATAATAATGTTGACAATAATGGGCGGACTTTTGAAGATTAAGTCGATAGCCTTCGCCGAAGACCTGTTGAAGGACACGGAGGCACACAATTTGACTGATTTCATGGACATCGCAAACGAGAAGTACGAGAACGCGGCCGTCAGCTCTTGGATCGCAGCCGCCATTTATGTGGTCACTCTTGCATTCAGTCTATTCCAGGCGTATCTCAATAAGAAGTCCCGATAAATACCATTCCTCTGGAGACCTGTTTTTTGAGACTAAATGTCTATTTTGTTATTAAGATATTTATTCAGATATTTATATCAATAGTTATTTTGAAATCTATTTTTCTAATCATATTTTGGCGACAAATGGAGTGCCTATCGATTGCCTTAAAATTTAAATGTTTTTCAACTCTTTGGATGAGATTTCCGATGAAATTATCACTCTTTTAGTCCTAAACTTCATGTATTCAACGCTCAAACTGTTTGCGCAGACAATCATTGGTTTAATTTTAAATTTTTAATCAAAAAATATTATTCAAGAATTGTTTTTATAGTCTATTCAAAGGGTTTCAATAAAAACCATTTGTTTTATTCAAAAAGTAGACAACAGTTCAACAGTTTTTCTAAAATTGATTTATTTTTAAAATAATCTAATGATTTGAGTTAAGGTGTGACCACCGCTACAGTTGTGATGTTGTCTTCATTAGCGATCAATCGATGAATTCAATAAAAGGCATACCTCTGACGCTCTAATCGATGGCTTAAATGGGAATCAATTAGTGGTCAAACTCTTAATGATTGAAATTGTTTTAATGAAACGAATCTAATCTTCAATTAATAAAATTACTTCAAATCCAAATCAATTATTATAGGGTTTCGACTGATGTCAGCATTCGGTTCAGCCTTAGACTCGATTGTCAGCAAATAATCACAAGTAATTGGAATTGAAAGTCCGATTATATGCAAGATAATGGCCAAGATAATCACCCTTCGTTGCCAAAATAATCCAGATTAAATGACCAAGCTTAAGTTCAAGGTCTATCGTCTGATGGAATTCTTTGGAAATTAAAACTTTTTATTGAATTGTCATTAACTGTGAGTCAATCGCTAATACATTAAATGAATTGAATTAAAGCCGAAAAACAATTTATTTAAGAAAATGAGTAACAGTTTTGTGAAGAACACAATTAGAGTTATATCACAGATATCTTATATTTAACAGACATTTCCTTTCGGGTAAAACAACTTTCGGGAGAATCACAACAACTCTTAACTCAACTAATCATTTGAAGGAAAGACTCAACACTCGGTTGCGTTACAAAAAATGGACCCTTTTTCCGATATAAGCCAATATGTATTCATAGTTCCCTTTCCTTTAATGGGAATCTCTCCGCGCGGTTCCGTCACAAACGTGTCGAACGAATCCAATATGTTTTTAGTCGATTCGCTTATATGTATTTTGAGGGCTGACCCGTATATAACACAAATTAAATACAATTATCAAAATGTGATCATTTGTTTGACTCATTACTCACCCATTCCATTTGATTCCATACGTGAGGCGGTATTGACGGTATCCCCTATACGTAGTTCGAATATTTTTTAATATGACCAAGATCACATCTATTCACTTACCAAATAGACAATATCGAGGCATTTTAAGACCGACCACTCCGGCCACACACGAACCCGAGTGTAAACCTATTCTAAGCATTAGTTTGTCGGCAGGTCTGTGTTTGATCTTGAATGTTTTGACCCGATTGAGCAAGGCCAGTGCCATTCTGCCGATTTCTCTGCCGTGTCTGAGACCATTGCGCACCGGAAGGCCCGACACAACCATATATGCGTCGCCTATAGTCTCAACTTTATAGACATCGAAGCTCTCGATAGTGGAGTCAAAACATGTGTACAAATCGTTGAGAAGATCGACGACCTGTTCGTCAAAAAAGTTGATTAAATTTTGTAAAAACGACTCTATTTTTCATTTCATTTCTAAAGTATTCAATTCTTCACAATATTATTAGAATTACGAAAAGATTTGATGTATTTCTGAGAAGAAAATTTAATTTCGAAATCAAGAAAATAAAATCAAGTATTGAATGAAATCTCTTCTTTAGACTCAAATTAAAATTGAATTATTTTAATAGAGTTTCCAACTGTAAGTCATATCAGTTTTCGGTATTTCTTTTGATAATAAATAAGTTTTTTCTTCTTAACTCAAAAAAGAAAAACAGTTTCCAAACACTTAATTGAAATTTATTTGAAGCAAAAATCGAAGAAATTCATACCTTTTCTGTCAATTTTCAACAAAAAAATAAATAAAACTTTCTCTCAGTTTTTCAACTGTCGATAAGAAATGAAAGAAAATGGAAAAAATATTTTGCAATAAATTTATTTTAATTCCGAGAGAAAAATATTTTTCTTTCGCCAGAGAAGAGATTGGAGGGGAAGGGATAAGAGGGAAGAGAGGGTTGAAAGTCAGACAAAACATCTGTTCGATTCATATTGAAATCAATTGTCTTTTCTTAGCCTTTATTTGAGACAAATATCAGAAATATGTCACAAATAACTAATATCTCTAATGTTTGGCTCAGTTTTTATATTTATAGACAAATACGGAACTCTATTTACTATAATCTCAAGGGGCCGACACCTCTCGAATTCTTGAAGGCTTGACTCATCTCTTATAGAAATTAATTGCTTGACTTCACACAAAACAATAAAACAAAAGACATTTTATTACAAATGAAGCGAATGGCGTATTGTAAAGGAGCACAGCCTCTACCAAGAGGGACATACACGAGGGACACACTATCACAGACACCAATGTCTAGCACACCATGTGTTTCGCCGAAAAGGCTAAATCCAAATGTATTTTCTTGAAAGTCTTTCAGAATTGTAAGATTAAATTTGGAAGCCCTCTAAGACCATGCTATTAGACCATGCTATTTCTAATTTAATAAGAAGCTTTCAAAGAACTCAATCTTATAATTGAATGAGCTTGCTAACCAGTTTGGTTACTAGTAATGGTTGAAATAATGAGTAATGAGATCAGTGTTATTTCAAGCTTGCTATTTGAATTTATGACGTGCATCTATATTTTTAAAATGAAAATCAATGAATAGAATCTATTTTGAGCATGATAAGTTTCAATTTAACTAATAACTTGAAAAGCTTTGGAAATTAGACTTCAATTTAAATAAAACAATTTTAGTCTCGAAACAAATGAAAACAAAAGAATTTTTTGCGTAAAAATGTTTTACTAGTCTTTTGTTATTCAAAAACATTTCGACGAAATTTCAATCGATTTTTCAGTTGTTTTCTGAGCCAACAATTGAACGAATAAATTGAATTTGAGAACAAATCTAATAAAACACTGAAAACACATCGAAAGCAATTGTTTGTGTGAAACAAGACATCAGTCATTCCCTTTATCCCGAGGAACGGCATTCTCTGCGATCAAAACGGTATATCATTTTTGGTGCCACTTATTACTCATAAAATGAATCCAATAATTATTTGATTTGATTTCAATTTCAATTTTTTAATGACATATCATTTGATGTCATCAAATAAAAAGAGCCTTAAATTTGATTTGATTTTCTCGATTCTTATCTCACTTTATGTGATAAATATAATAAAATTATCGCTTTTCACAAAAATTATTGACTTTTATTCAATTTTCTGATCATTTTATTGACGTCTAAATCAATTTTATAGATTTGATATATTTTGATGAAAATCACAAAAATAAACCATTAATTGGATTACTCAGTGAAACGTGTATTGCATTACATTTTGGAAAATCACCCGAAAAGTAACGGACGTAAGACATATAATTTGGCGTTGAATTCATGGGTGAAATTGAAACAAATTATTGATTAAATTCATCCGAATGATTGTATAAACTGGACAGCTCTGTATGATCATGCTAGAGCTAGTAACTAGATGATGAGCTAAAGGCTATTATTCAATATTTCCAACAAATAATTGTATGTGAATTCAATACTAATGTATTGCAGTGAAGCGTGACTTCAGGCATATGTTATTCTGGTAGTGATATCAAGAGCACAATATTTCGATACTTTAAGGGAAAGTGAAATACGAATCGATACTCTTATTCATAAAATATCGTATGAAATGTAAGTCAGAAAAAGCCTTTGAAATGATAACATTTCACACATTTTTCAATTTTTAGGAATAAAATTAAGTGTATTAACAGTTTTGTCACGATTTCCACTTATAATGAGTTTAAATGTTTGAAACGAATATTTGCCAAAAAATATTTCATTGAAGACAAACACATAAACGATAGATACAATCAACGCCTCGTCTCATATTAATGATACGACAAAAATGTCATACTTTCGAGAAGTAAATTATATATCAATCATAGATTTGCAACAAAATACATAAGTCTCTGTCACTCACATATCTTATGGAAGATTTCAATTCATCGGTTTTAGTTATGTCTCAAAAAAGAGTCCAAAGACTCTCTCTCTTTCTCTTTCTCTTTCTCTTTCTCTCTCTCTCTCTCCCTCCCTCCCTCCCTCTCTCTCTCTCTCT